>NQII01000676.1:674487-715670 GCA_002778355.1 Clitarchus hookeri | reverse complement strand
AAAATTAAAATGTAAAGAAACACTCTCAAAAATGTTGGCCACGTGATTTTGACAGTTATATTGGTGGTGGAATATCAATGTTGTGGAGATGCGCAGAAAATAAAATCGGTCTGCCTCATCTTTAGTGCATGTATGGTAAGCTCACGTCGAAGGACGAAGCCAGTAGGCAACGTTATGGAAACCGTTACCGGATCACGTGCTTACCGGATCGATTACGTTCCGAAATAAACATCCCGAAAGTTTAGCTTCCGTATGCCAGAAATCGATGGTCGATCGATTGTTACGATCGCAGCGCTTTCGCTTGAGGAACTCTGGTACTACAAGGGAATTCGGTCACCAGTGGCGGTATCATGCGTTAACCACGGCAACTACTCTGTACTTTGTCAAACAAACACGTACTGTAGCATTTAATGTAGCATAGAAAAATTCTTAATAGATAGTGAGTGTTAGTTTGCCCAGCTTGCACTGCAGAGCATATGAGGAGAAGTACAATCCAACAGATATGTGAACACCAGTAAAACTTTACAAATTCAATGTCAGTAATACCACCAGTCAGATACTTACTCAAACGTGTCGCCATCTGCAGGGCAACATGCTAAACAGAACAATACCGCGACTAACTACAGACGAACTACGGTAAATGAGAACAGTGGCAGCTCTGATTCTTTCAAAATTTGAATAGGATGTAATAAGCAACGTTTGAACATATTATGATGAACTGGCAGATTAGAAATTAAAATAGAACTGTACATAAAACAATCCTACTTTCAATTACCAAAGTAGTTGAATATGATTAAAATTAATAATTCATAACTGTGAAATTATAGATATTGCGACCGACACTAACTAGAGAGCATTTATGTTTGAGCTTGGAAAATATATTATAGAGCATGTCTCTTCCTAACCGGGTCTTCGTAGGCAAACTGAATCAAAAAATTAAACTTTAATCTAATCGTGGTGCAGAATAAAATGATAATTAACGAGTGCTGAACGCTGTTTAAACTGGTTCAGACTTATCTGAGAATTTAAATATGCTGGTCGTCGTGGCAGCAGCTAGCCGAAGCAATCCCTCTAACATCAAATTGTAGACGGCTCCGCAGCTGTAGTAGATCCTCTTCTACGTCGAGCTCTTCCTTATATATTAAGCTCACGGGTTTATATGTGCTTAATGCAGTCCTTGCCCGCTCACTTGATAAGTACGCGGAAGGCGAAACATATCTAATATTTAATCAAGGCCGTAGTGCGAACTCAGGCCTCTTCTTTGCTTGTAATCCTCATCACGTCTTCGTACCATCGTACTTGCCTGGTTTTGTAATTACTCGGTCTCGTGTATCAATAAATTAATGCAAATTCCTAGCCGTGTGATCACTTCAGATCACTACAGCCTTAGCGAAAAATGGAATATGGCTTAATACTTGCTTTAAACAATTTAAAACGTTCGCAGATAAAGTAAAAGTTTTCAAAAATATTATTTTAAAATAAATGACTTCTCTCATAAGCTAGCTAGTATCGCCTCACATAGTTATAACATAAAATAGTTGCACATAACAAAATTTTGACAACTTTCTCTCTCAATGAGCAATTAATTTCTTTACCAGTTCTGATTTTAACAAAATATCTTTGTATTATATGTAAACAAACGAGACTGACAGTTGAGCTGGCTGATAAAAGTCTCACTTACCTAAAAAAACAATTTCAAAATAAAATAAAAAATTCGTACGGATTTCAATTATGGTTGTAGGTTAGTCAAACAAATGTATACTTTCAAATTATATACGTGTCTGTGCTATCATCAAAATAGATCGTCAAAATAATTAAAATAATAGTTAATACTCCACGTGTTACAACTCTCTCTCTCTCTTTCTCTCTCTCTCTCTCTCTCTCTCTCATAAACGAAGGTCGCCTTCCGATAAAATACATTTTACGCGTCAGTGATTGCATTAAAGACATTTATAGTGTTCCGATAATGGCGACTTCCTATAAATCACTGGCAACTGTTTTCGAGGCCTGTGCGAGGCTAGATTATTTAAAGTCGGAACACTAAATTCTTCTACTGACGCTAAGGAGGCGGCAGAGTCGGTACATTCCGAAAGGGCGGTTTTTCAAGTCAGGTATTCGCAAAAATACATTCATATGATTACAGCTTATAATGCAACTATGTATACAGCCGTCAGAATCTTCCACACAACAAGTAATAAAGAATGATTATGTATATTTACGAAAATCCTGTACTCCATATTTTTTTTTTACCTGTTAACTGTACTGAATGCGTAGTGCAATTGAAGTAAGGAATAAAATTCCCAGCGAAACCTCTTTTCTTTGATATTCGTGTATATCACTATCAACCGTTCTGGGACCATCGGTATTCTAGCAGATAAAAATATCTGTTGGACACCAGCGCTGTCACCTTGCTATTGGTGAAACATTAAAATAACCGATCATCGGAAAGAATCTCTTTCCGGTTGAAAGAAAAATGTAAACAGAACGAATTAAAGGCCCTGCTACAAAGAGCCGATTATCTGCAGTGCAGTGCCGATCCCCCAGTTGCTATGTGCCGCAGAGAAATACTGATGGTCAGCTGGTTGGGATAATTCTTTTGGGCCCTAATAGGTGGCAGAACAATAGCCAAGTTTTTTACATTCGTTTCGTGAGTATTTATTTTATGTTAAATGTTTACTTCCGTAAACACACACAGTGTAATTCCATGCAGTTTTTTTTTTTAAGTTATACTTCTTTTGGCACGTTGAGGGTGCAAGTTTAGTGTGCAACGGAAGTTGCGCGCGCAAGGAGTAACGAAATTCGACAGTGAACGTGGTAGGGGTATGACCCAACGCGCATGCGCGTATCGTCTAGCTATATACAAACGCAAGGTACACAACATAGTACGTGATTATATTCAAAACCGACAGAAAATCAGTTCGTGTATTAAGCAAATTGAAAAACAATTAATTTACATTAGTAATTCATTGTGAATATATATGTCTTATGAATTAATTTAACTTACATTGTACCGTGAAAAATTTGTCAGTGACAAAAATTGCATAGTAAAATCTTGAAAGTGTTTTAAAGTATTTGAGGTTATTTTAATTACAATTATTATGTTCTTTAATCAAAACTTTATTAATCGCATTTAGTGTCTTTCTTCAGTCATTTTATAGTTTTTTGACTTACATAAATTATTTGCATACGTAATAAAATTTTATTTTAGTCAAGCCAAAGAAGTATAACTTCTAACGCGCGTACATAAGTACCCACACCCCCTTCTTTTTATTGTAGGTCAGATTTGAAGTGGGTCAGATGTTTGGTGGAAAACACGTGATTCATAAACGGTTGTGTGTTTTCTAGCGATGTCTAAACACGAAAAGCATTTAAGAAATTCTAGTTTCAAGTTCTCATTTCAGCTTTAAGGATTATTTTTGGGGCGTGAAAATAGCTCAAACTTTTTTTTAATGAGTTTAGCTGCTGAATTATTTTATACAGTAACTATAATCTTTCTGTCTTTAGTAAGACATGCGTCATACACTGGGGGAAAAAAAAAACCTGTTATAGGCGTGCGAATGCAAATAACAGAGGTATGGAACCAATCAGAGTAACGCGATGCGGTCAGCAGCTAGATCGGTTACTGCTGCTACAATGGCAGGTTATCAAGATTTAAGTGAGTTTGAACGTGGTGTTATAGTCGGCGCACGAGAGATGGGACACAGCATCTCCGAGGTAGCGATAACATTTGGATGTTCGCGTACGACCATTTCACGAGTGTACCGTGAATATCGGGAATCCGGTAAAACATCACATCTTCGACATCGCTGCGGCCGGAAAAAGATCGTGAAAGAACGGGACAAACGACGACTGACGAGCAACATTAAACGCCTATCAAGAAATAGTTCTCATACAAAATACCTTAGACTAAAGATGAGGTGGACCGATCTCGCTGGCTGCACACAACCAGTCTCCGTGTCCCAACATAGAACTGCTGTTCTGCCAACACGTCTAGTGAAAACGGCGTGGCTTGGATTTTAGGTATATGTATACTTCCTCTAACAAATTTGTAATGAAGTTTGATTAAATTCGAATTGGTAAAAGAATTTTATTTATATAATGGTGCTTTTCATTTAAAAACAAAGATATAAACAAACACTTTCATCACTGTTGACCATGCGACTTTGAGAGTTGTGTCTGATTGGGGTAGGTCAGTGTTGGGTACATGCACAGAAGACGTATGAAAAGCCTACCTCATCTCTAGTCCATGCAAAATTCGATTAAATTGAGTGCGCACAAATACGGCGCGTTGTCCCTTTGCTGTAATTTTCTAGACTTAGGCAAGTTTTGTTTGCACGAGGCGGAGGAATAGCCTAAAAGTAGAACTTCCGAGAATTTAAAAGTTATCACGATGTGCAGTTCACATTGACCCAGTCGCCGGAAACTGCGAGATTCTATAACTGTATTGTAACTGTTTGTTACGGAGCTGGTGACGTAATACGGTATCTCTTCCTGCTCCGCTCGGTTCCCCTCCGCTGCTGACGTCACAGTGCGGAGGCAAAGCGGCTATCGATTGGTCCTCCCTCCCCTCTCCTCCCCCCCTTCCTGGAGGAAGGCACGTGTACACCCCAGCGGGTCCAGTGACGCAGGCTGCGGAAGAGCGAAAATCTCGCATCGTCGCGCACAAAGGCGCGTTCCGATTCAATTACAGCTCTCTGCACGGGGCGGTAGAGAAAATCCCACCAGCTGATCCCCATACAGCAGGGAATTTATTTCCGATTTTAAACTGGTTTTTAATCGCGAATCTTGGAATGGCTTTTTGCTTCTGCTCTTGTGTCCCTGGATTTCGGGTTCTTTATGAAATAAAAATATGACGTTTGGGTTTTTTTTTCTCAATATAATACCATTCAATGAATCACAATCAATGAAAAATTTTCCAAGAAATATTAGGGTTGTGCCATACTGGCAGTTTTGTAGCATTTTTTTTATTGTTATAGTAAATTGTGTAACGAAATCGTAGTTAATTTTTTGCATTATTGCTATCTTAAGGGAGTCGGATAACAAAAAAATAATTATTTCATTTTTATACCAGACATTGTTTTACTTGTACGCATTATATGTGATGCCAACTTCCTCGACAAAAAAAAATATTTTTTTGAATAATTTGAAGTATACAAACAGACCATGTATTTGAGTGATTTTTCCAAAGGTTTGATTCAAAGATTGTGAAAGATACTGCGAATAGGCCATAGACACCAGTTATAGGTCAAGCATGACACATATTACACCAAACACTCTAACTTCGTACGTAGTTAAGTGGCTAAGCCACGGTTGAATTTTTTTATTTATGAATCCTGCCTTAAAACGCCGGTCGCTACCGCACGCAATCGCCTTTTTACAGACAGTTTTTCATTTCACAAATGAGAAAAATGAGTTAGTTACGTTAAATGCCATATTGCGGCAAAAAAAAAAGTTCCAGTAAAATTTCCTAGGGTCGAAAAACTGAAATTAAAGAATTAACAGAATAAAATTGTCTGTATTACTGCAAGTTTGTGCGTTGAGGCCGTCGGCTTTGTGTGTTGTGTGGAGCTACAAGGTGATGAATAAGATGTTTGTTTTATTTTATTTTCTAAGTATTGTAACGCACAGTGGCTTCGCCTTCACTCCCCCCTCCCCATCCCCCCTCCGTATGTGGGTCTGAGGCATTCATCACTGTATCTTTAAGATAAATTGTTTTCAAAATAGTTGCCAAAAATAATATTGTATCACTACAAAAATAAACTAGAGTAGATTTCCCAAAACGTCTGTGTGGAAAGTGTAAAATTTATTATTGGGTTTAAACATTGAGCTATAAACATTGAGCTACATAAACAGTTGTGTATGTTTTAAAAATATTTAGGGGGCCACGGTGGTGTAGTGGTCAGACTACTCCACCCCCCCCCTTGCCATAATGTAGGCGAACTGGGTTCGATTCCCGGAGGGGTAGCTCCCGGATTTTCGCACGTGTGAGTCGTGCCGGACGATGCTGCTGGTCGGCGGGTTTTCTCGGGGATCTCCCGTTTCCCCCGTACTTGCATTCCGGCGCTACTCCATACTCACCTCGCCTCGCCCTCACCGGCTCCCAAGACCTCGGTGTTAAGAGCCGCCCAAATCTCTCCACTCCAAAAACAATGTGTCGTAAATATATAATATTTCAGCTGTAGAGTTACAAGAATTCTTTGACAACTAGATACCAGAGATTGTTAGTAACAAGTCCACAAAGTTTTTACTGTGCGTATGAAATCATCAGGGCCCGGCAGAAGGTTTGAGTTCTTGAGTTGAGATGATTGGGAAGTTTTTAACGACGAGGTCTTTAAAGCCGATGAGGGTTAAATGAGGTGATAACGGAGCAGCACCGGAATGCAAGGGTGGGGGGAAATGGGAGATCCCCGATAAACCCCGCCGACCAGCCGCATCGTCAGGCACGAGTCCCACCTGCAAAAATCCGAAACCATCCCACCAGGAATCGAACCCGGTTCGCTTGGGTGGGATGCGAGGAGTCTATCCACTGCACCACTGCGGCCCCTCTTACTGTTAAAAATAGTACGCGTTAATAGTAGGGAGAGGCAGTTGTGTTTTGTAAATAATATCTGTTTTTTTTTCATTGCAATAGTAAATTAGGGAGTTTATTTTAGTTCATTTATTTTACTCAGACCTCCTCTTCCGAACTAGGATACATCTTCAGCAATTTGTTACAGGAATTTTTGCGAACTTTCAAGCATTCTGCACGCACGCACGGCCAAAAAGTTGCGATGAAAAATACGATGGCCTTCTGCCAACCTAATTTCGGAATTATCGTTGTTATATTAGTCGCTTTACTCATTATCTAAGTAGCAAACGTAGTACACGTTTTAAGCAGGTAGTTAAGTACGAGATTAATCAGTAGTGTTCCCGCAGTAACAATTTTTTTTAACGCCTCAATGTTACACCCGGCCGGCCATAAGAAAGCATTGCGAGGGGGATGGGAAATGGCGCTCTTGCAGCGCGTGCCAATGTAACCCTTATAGCTCCAGGAGAGAAACGATGCAGGCAGGCGGTCACCTTAATGGTTGGTGATGCTCGGTCATATGCACCACGTGCACAGGCGGAGCTGGTTTTTAGGTCAGACGAGAGATGTAAACAAGTAGATGTGTCTCAAGGTACGCGGATCCATATTTCACACGTCTCGTGCAAACTAAGGTTGCGGTGCGCGACATCGCGTGACCTGCTTGCCGACGACAAGCGCGCAAGCAGCGGCGACGATCTTCTGTGCTAGTCGCGGGGAGGCGTAGCACGACCCCTGGAGCTGGGCGACGCCCGATCCCTCTGGCACGCCAAGTGCCGCGGAACCCAGTCGGCGAGCGTGTGATAATTCTCGNTCGTGGAAATGTCGGATAGCATGTAGGTTTTCGAAGTCCCGTGGTCCATTGTGACTTCCTGTTAATGTCACACTGAGCGTAGTTTAAACGTGATTCACCTGTGGTAAAAAAAACTCACCTATAAGAATAGCTAGAGATATTTTAAATCGCGAAAATTATTTGAACCAACGTATTTTTCAAATAAAATTGAAACGCGTGTGATTTTCAGTTACGTTTGCAATTTTATCGCAGTTTATGAAACACGCCCGGGTGAACTCGGAGCCGAAAACAGGCCTGCAAGGAAACAGGCACCGAAACCCGTGACACCTGGTCTGAGGTGAAACCGACTGCACACCAGGGCAGCAGCCAATGAACACAAAGCTGAGGATCGAGAATACATAGGATCGTGGTGTCTAGCCGACAGGTAGTTTAAAACGCGGATTTAGGGTCCGTACTAAAGAAACAGGAAAATCGCGAAAAAAAAATTGTGCCAACATATTTACGATAACACTTCAGTTAGTTTATCCTTCTACACTGAAGAGCCAAAAAAACTGGTATATGCCTGCGTATGCAAATTAACAGAGGTATGGAACCAATCAGAGTAACGCGATGCGGTCGGCAGCTAGATCGGTTACTGCTGCTACAATGGCACGTTTATCAAGATTTAAATGAGCTTGAACGTGGTGTTATAGTCGGCGCACGAAGGATGGGACATAGCATCTCCAAGGTAGCGATAACATTTGGATGTTCGCGTACGACCATTTCACGAGTGTACCGTGAATATCGGGAATCTGGTAAAACATCACATCTTCGACATCGTTGCGGCCGGAAAAATATCGCGAAAGAACGGGACAAACGATGACTGACGAGAATCATGAAACTTGACAGACGTGCAACCCATTCTCAAATTGGCGCAGATTGGATTTGTGGACTGCCCTGCAGGATTCATGGTGTGAAATGCCTCCTGCATACCTTCAGACATTAGTCGAGTCCATGCCACGTCGTCTTGCGGCACTTCTGCGTGCTCGAGGGGGACCCTACACGATATTAGGCAGGTGTACCAGTTTTTTTTTTGGCTCTTCAGTGTATGATTGAGCGATCAAGTGTTTTCTCGCATAAGTGTTTTTGCAGATCACTATCAGTCACAAGTGTTCTTTCTTTAGAGTATCAGCATCCTCAATGGTCCAAATAAATCTTAGATTGGCTTCATACCTACATGCATAACTGAGCGTCGGAAATGTAAACAGCCAACTTTTCTCGCGATAAGCGATAGTCTCTAAACATTACAAAAACTTTTATTTTTATTAGGCTGTTTAACGTGTCATCAAGATAAACTGAGACATGTCGATCGTTATCGCAGTAAATGAACAAACAAAACTATTTTACGCATATTTTTTACGTTACGTGTTTCTCTGTGGTGTGTCTGCCGTCCATCTTAGGGGAAAATTATTCGAAAATATTTTTAAAACTCAATACTTTTCACGAAATGTGCCTTGTAACTTGAGCAACTCTACAAAGAACTAAGAAACCAAATATTGCCGTGTTTCAACTTCATCGATTGTGCTGTGAAGTTGACATGCACGCAAGTAAAGACGAAAATAAAAATTTTTACACAAGATTGTAGGAGTTGTAGGCAACATCGTTATAACTGTCCGCGTACTGAATCATTAGAAACAAAACTGCCCCAAAGTTGTTATTATGAACCTTTCGCAGGGTAGTATTATTTCATAAAGGCGTGATGGATTTTCATGTTGCGCAATACCACCCTTCCGTTCCCAGTGAATTCCATATGCTACTATCTGCAATGTTGACTGATATTGCGTTAAAATAAGATGCGAGTTCCAGGCAAAAAAAAAAGGGGGGGCGAGGGTAGAAATCCTGGACGTTACACATTAAGTTATAAACATAGCTCTTTTTGACAATTAATTTTATATATTAGTAGCTAGGGACAGGATAATTTCACTATCCAATGACCAGTAGGTAGAGAACTGAAAAATTCGCGTTTTCACTTCGGGACAAGCTAGAATTCAAAACCCCGTACGTTTGTATTGCTAATGCTATTGGTCTACCCGTTAAATTACACCTCCTGGACAACTCTGAGCCTATAATAAATACACAGTAAAATGCAGACCGAATCACCGTCTTCCGCTAATACAACAAGCAACCAATGAACAGTGATATCTGCATAATTTTGCTTACGAAAATAGAGTATAGCCTACAGGTCATTGAACTCGCGAAATTTTTCAGGTCTCTCTCTACCAGTAGGTTATATACAACAATCCTGTGTATACGTAGGCATCTGTCATTGTTTATNTAATTTTGCTTACGAAAATAGAGTATAGCCTACAGGTCATTGAACTCGCGCAATTTTTCAGGTCTCTCTCTACCAGTAGGTTATATACAACAATCCTGTGTATACGTAGGCATCTGTCATTGTTTATTGGCTGCTGCCACAGGAAGTAACCAGTTATACCCTAGAACAGGCAGCACGGGATTAGGTGCCTTTTCTCCCCTTGGAGGGTGAGGTGTGGTAGACCCCGCTTATTCGTCTTCTGCGCATGTACCCAACACTGACCTACCCCCAAGGAAACACAACTGTCAAAGTCACATACATGGTAAACAGTGATGAACGTGTTTGTTTATATCTTAATTTTTAAATTACAAGCACTATTATATAAATCAAATCCTTTTACCAATTTGAATTTAATCAAACTATACATTACAAATTGGTTAGAGGAAGTGTAAATACATTTAACATCATTTGGCTACTAATGAGTTTTCTAACCTCAAATCCGATCCACGCCGTTTTTGCTAGACGTATAGGCAGGAAAGCAGTTCAATGTTGGGACACGGTGACTGGTTGTGCGCAGCCAGCGAGAGCGCTCTACCTCATCTTCAGTCTATGGTTGTTGACTCTTAGTCCTCGCGGTAGTATCTTGTAAACTGTCATCGAATAACAAACTTGGCTTAAGGCGCCCGTCTACCGGGAACTTTTTCCCACGTTTAGGCCGAGAAGCCGGGAGCGATAAGGGCGACACTGCCACGCGCATCAAGTACGCCATCGCCGCTAAGGGCAAGGCTCTGAACTGGCGTACAGTGTTCGCGTCGCACTGCGTGTACCTACGGGACTTTCAACGGTGACGCTATTGTTTTATTGGTGGAAAGTCTGTAGGCAGGTTCGATTCAGGGCCCTTGAGTAGTTTTGTATGCATATGACGCGTATATTTCGTGATGCAGCACTTTGGAAAAGCTATTTTTTTTTAGCCATTTTGGATCACTATGAAATGGTGTTTCTAACGAGCGTGGCGTCTTTAAAGCGCACTCACAGCCCCTGTCTGAAGTTTTGTTCTTCTTGTAGATCAGCATATAGGATGCACGTTTAGCACTTTCTTGGATAAACGAGTATTTCAAGGACTTCGCAACGCATTTACAGCGCCAGGTAGGCGAGAGTCGTAAGAGGTAAAGTGTAATAAACTGGAGAGGGCGGGGAAAACGTGGTCTCACAGAAAGCAACAGGCCAAAATAAGAAGCTTGAGAAAAATAAGTACAAAAAAGACCAAATATACCCTCACATTGCATTGCCCAGAAAGGATATAGTTGTTGGGGTGGAAAATTCACGCTGGCCATGTAGAAAAAAATCCTGGTTTTGCCTTAGTTATAGTCCTTCCATTATATGTATAGAGATTGCATTGATGGCAAGGGGGGGGGGGAATGTTTAGAAAAAAAATCGTGGTTGATATCGTATACTTTAAACGAAATAATTTATCTTTTCCTCCCTCGAGGTCATCGTTGAGGGTTGAATTCGTGTGAGCGAGGTCAGTGCAGAAGATTCGACCTTCGCGCGAGCCAGTAATTCACGCCGTCTTGCGGGGAAGAGATAAAGAAGGGAACGCCTTTGCCGTAGACTAAGCCGGGTTCATATTTCTCGACGCGGGGATTGCGTGCCTGTGAAACTAGCGCGCGGAAACACCCGCTCGACGTGTTTTCCAACGCGATCTAAATATAACCTGCGTTTGCATATCCGCGAGGCGGTGTGGCTTGGATTCATTACTGCGTCGCGTGTTGCTTGACCATCCGAGTTCCCAGGTGAGTTTTAATGAAGTCCCGTCTGGACTCGGATGCTGATGTGCGATCAGTAGAGCCGGTGAATTTTGCACGAAAAAATATGTGCACACGGTAGACTTCAACGCAACGAGCACCCAACAGCAGTTTGTCTGTTGCCGTTGGTTGCTGTCAGCTTGAGAAGGCGTTTTCATATTTGACCGGGCCACTCAGGAATTCGGCAACATCGACACTGCTCCTACGTGATTCGTGTGCAGAAAGTTAACACGTGTCAAGAAGTAAGTCAGCCAATCAAGATAGGTAAACGAACCTACAGTGATTTGAAATATAACTTGTCTTGAAATCTTTTCACGAAATTTCACTATCCCAAGCGATGAACGCTAGCTCCCCGTCTAAAAGTGAGTTGGATAGTTTCCCCGCCTTGTTTTTGACGTGAACACGTCTTTAACATCAGACCGACGCATGGGGCACCAGGACGGCAACGGAGTGAGTGTAGAGGACCGTGGTCTTGAGGGTGAAGTATGGTGAGTATGGAGCAGCACCTGAATGAAAAAGAAAGGGAAACGGGAGATCCCCGAGAAAACCTGCCAGAGAACGGCATCGTCCGGCACGATTCCCACATGTGAAAATCCGGGACACACCCCCGCCGGGAATCGAGTTCGGTTCACCGAGTAGTATGACCACTGCACCACCGCGTCCCCCAATGTCAAGTCTACCCAAGCAGAATCATAGGAAACAAAAGCAGGCGATATAACATGGAGAAATGGACAAGGTTAAGATTATTTACATATATTTAATTACTGATTGTTACTGATTGTTAGAGACTTGAAAAATTCGCGAGTTCAATGACCTGTAGGCTATACTCTATTTTCGTATGCAAAATCATGCAGATATCACAGTTCATTGGTTGCTTGTTGTATTAGCGGAAGACGGTGATTCGGTTTGCATTTTACGGTGTATTTATTATATGCTCAGATTTGTCCAGGAGGTGTAATTTAACGGGTAGACCAATAGCATTAGCAATACAAACTTACGGGGTTTTGAATTCTAGCTTGTCCCGAAATGAAAACGCGAATTTTTCAGATCTCTACTGATTCCTAAAAAGTGCTACTGCACTACGCTGTGATTGGGCCGTGTCTCTTATCGACGAACACAAAGCCTACAGCTTACTGGTAGGTATGATGGTTTATCGCGGGAAAAGTTGACTGTTTGCTAGGGTTCAACGTACTGTACACACGCCCGACAGTTTTCTTTCCTTATTGGCTGCCACGCACGCATGAAGATATAATCCTACTTCACTGGGCCAATGAGGATTCTGTTATTATAAGGCAGAACGTTCGTGATTGGTCTGCAAACAACTTAGCCCAGTCAAAACCTTGTTTATCCAATCATGAAAGAATAAATTAGTTAAAATGTGTTATAGAAGATATGTTGGCTCAAAAAATGTTCGCGATTTTCCACCATCTCTACATGTTGGTTGTGAAAAACGAAACAAGTTCTTTGCCAGCCTAGCTACAGCACGCATCAAAAACTTTCTAATTCGCAACACTAGAAATTATAAATTAATACGTGACCGAACGGGTTAAGTAAATAGCAACCCCGACTTTAGATATCCTGTACTGGAGCGGTCAGCTGTTACAGGTAAATGTCTCCGTGCATCGATGGGGCGTGGGAGGAGGTCGCTATTAATATCAAGTACTGGTGTTCCCCCCGCGCGATGACGTCGGGTAACCGCCCCTCGTCACGTGACGTCACGGCTCGTACGTAGACAGGAATCGATGCGCGGTCGAAGGGCCGGCCCAGCTATTTCCGACCCTCGAGCTCGTCAATCATGTATAGCGCGGGCTGCGGCGAGAGCTATAACCGACCTGGCGAGGTGCGCTTTGACCGCACGCGCGCACAGAGCAGATACCTGCACAGAGGCGGAACGCCGCGCCGTCGCAGAATACGTCAAGTAAAGATAGAGCTAGTGATTTTTCACGTAGAAAAAAAATTACGAGTACATGATAAACATTGACACTATAAGCACCCAACAGCAGTTCGTCTATTCTCATTGGTTGCTGTGTGCTCGAGAAGGCGTTTTCATATTCGAACGGGCCACTCAGAATCCGGGTAACATCGGAATGAAAGGGCGGGAGAAACGGGAGATCGGCATCGTCCGACACGATTCCCACGTGTGAATATCCGGGCGTGGCCCAGCGGGGGAATTGAACACGGTTCGCCGTGGTGGGAGGCTAGCAGGCTAACCGCTCAGCCGCCGCGGCCCCAAGTAAAAAAGCGAATTGGCTTGGCGTTCCCTTTACTGAGAAAAACAGTTGCTTCAGTTTATCAAATTTATCTGCGTGGCGTTCGTTTCCAGCCAAACGATATTTTGTTGGCAGGACCAAGTGTGGCTTGGTCGTCCAAATGAGTGAAATTTCTTCACGAAACTGAATAATGTACAATTGAACCATTTTGTTGGTGCCAGACGAATATATCGTAGTTTCAGTACGACCGTGTTTGAATTCACTAGCTAAAGGCAATATTAGACGCAACCAGATTCTATAGAAGCCTGTGCAAGGTCCACCATAGCGGCCGGCATACGGGCTAGTGAGGCACCCTTCATGGAATTTCCCGTCCTTGCACGGCCAGATTCCGTACCAGGTTTGGTGATAGGACACGTCCTATTTTTAGTGGCAGGTTCCTTAAAAGGTTTCGTAACTGGCCTGACGCATCGCAGTTTCAGAGTGTAGTGCGCTCCTCGTGGCTAATACTTGAAAGAAGTTGATAAAGAAACTGAAAAGCACGCCTCCATCTTGATTATACATCCGAGAGATTGAAACTCATTCGTACTCTAGTGACTTAACATCATTTTCAAGAAAATAATTTTTTTTGTAAAATGCGAACAGTGATATATAGAGACCTGAAAAATTCGCGTTTTTATTTCGGGACAAGCTAGAATTCAAAACCCCGTACGTTTGTATTGCTAATGCTATTGGTCTACCCGTTAAATTATACCTCCTGGACAACTCTGAGCCTATAATAAATACACAGTAAAATGCAGACCGAATCACCGTCTTCCGCTGATACAACAAGCAACCAATGAACAGTGATATCTGCATGATTTTGCATACGAAAATAGAGTATAGCCTACAGGCCATTGAACTCGCGAATTTTTCAGGTCTCTCGTAATATAGCAATGATATGTGCTAGCTGGTTTTAATACGCCTACGCAAGTTACTAACTGGTATCAGTTCTACGATTGGAGTTCATATTTACTACAACTCACCCACTGCACACCCACCGACCACTACCTTGTTTTATATTTACAGTTTCTTTAAAAGTTTGGTAAGTCCAAATTTTGAAGAAAGCTAAGTAAAATTCACTATTTCTTCCTCGGCTCTCAAGACCAACTTTTTCTTCCATTCATTTCATATTAGTTTCCCTTCTCAATTTATCTTGCTATCTCATTCCATATATGTGTCGTTTATCTTTAATTTCCTTATGCATTTAATGTAAATTACACAAACTTCCCTATCTGCAATCACAGGTATGCCATGTGACATATCGGATTACTAATACAGACGACTGTAATTCGAATATGACGTCACAACAACGGTGGACTGGCATTGTAAGAGGACAGGGGAGCAGTGTCAGGAGTACGCCAACAATTGGTCAGGGGGGGCGGGCGGCATAAGCGAGGTATAGAGTAATCCCTGTCCTCAGATGCATGGATTAGCTCCGTTTCAACACTCGAAGGTATGCACACATTTAGAGGCGTTCTACACAGAAAAAAAAAACTGTAAATCAAACGTAATTTTTTTTTGTAAAAATAGAAATGCTAGTATATTTACAAAACATTATGTTGTTAACCTGTTGAATTTGCATAGTGCAGTACTGACACTTGCAAAATTTACAAGTATTAACTTGTGATGGTATTAAAACATTTTTGGTAACTAGTTTCAAATGTTAATTTTTTTTTTTTTGTAAAATTACAGAAATTTTTGTGTGTGTAGAGAAGATGGCAATGATTCGCCCATATTCGCCGCTTCAACAACTCAATTTCTCTTGGTTTCTGTGTGCCAACTTACCAAATTCCTACTGGTCCAAATTACACTGGACGTATTTACTGTGCTACAAAAGTTTGTTACTGGCTGGCTGTCAACACACGGAGAGCAGGGTTGATTTTGCCAGAATGATTTTTTCTTTCAATTGTAACACGTTATGCACACCACCATCAGAGGTAGTGATCCAGATAGCATAATAAGCTGGATTCAAGCTTTAATCCAACTTGTCACGAAAATATGGTAAGCATGCAGTCAACTTATTGTGGAAGCCAGGAAGCTCGAATCAAGCTAACCAGCGTCCATGTGCCAAACTTGCTGCAAACTTGCCTTTGCAAGCTGNTGGAAGCCAGGAAGCTCGAATCAAGCTAACCAGCGTCCATGTGCCAAACTTGCTGCAAACTTGCCTTTGCAAGCTGAAAGTATAATTCAAGCCATCTGCAAGTTTTCCATAGCAACTATATGCCAGGCGTGAGAAATTAGGTTTGAATCAAGCTAGAATCACACATTGTACGACGAGCATACTCGGCAAGGCAAATTCACTTCATATGAAAAATTTTTAAGCCTACATGCTATCTGGGAACTTGTTGCAGAGGCAGTGAGTGATCTTCTTCTTAGGTTCCAAAACTTTNTTTTTTAAGCCTACATGCTATCTGGGAACTTGTTGCAGAGGCAGTGAGTGATCTTCTTCTTAGGTTCCAAAACTTTTTTTCCATATCTGAAGGTTTATTTTGGCCCTTGGCTACCGTTTGTATGCATGCGAAACTACGAGTTTTTCAAATGGGTGTTAACACCAGTTTTCAAATATAGCTTATTACTAGAGACCCCGAGTATTTCGAAAATTGATTTGACAGCAGGCTGACTCCACTGTCCTCAGAGTGTATTCGAGCAAACATCGTCTGTCTGTGGGCTGCTGCGACAGTGCGATGCTTTTGTACGGCACTGTACATAAATAGGTTGCACCATTGTTCCTGTTTGCAACTTTCTCACAGTTGCACGAGGTGTGCCTGTAAATAGCTGTGGTACAGTCACAATACTATAACAAAACAATAAATGTTTGCAAGTGTATCCTGCCGCCTAAAGAAGTCGCGAAATACTCGAGGCTCTAATCATCGGACANAAAACAATAAATGTTTGCAAGTGTATCCTGCCGCCTAAAGAAGTCGCGAAATACTCGAGGCTCTAATCATCGGACAGGTTATCTTGGTGAACAGATTTACGGACCTACGAACACGACTGCAAGTTTCCTTCGGTTGCTGTCCAAGCGTCGTTGCGAGAACACGTGTTATTGCCGGGGGTCACGGTGGTGCAGCGGTTAGACCACTACTTTTCTCCCACTTGGGCGAACTGCGCTTGGTTCCCGGCGGGGTCGCTCCCGGATTTTCGCATGTGGGAATCGGGCCGGACGATGCCGCTGGTCGGTGGGTTTTCTCGGGTATCTCCCTCTTCCCCCCGTTCTTTCATCCGGCGCTGCTCCACACTCGCCTCGCTTCACCTTCATCGGCTCTCAAGACCTCGACGTTAAGAGCCGCCCAAATCTCTTCACTCGCTCACTCACCGACTCGCGTGTTTATTACCTGACTGCACCCAATCAAAATTAGTTTACGACAGGTAATTCCTGGGCAGACACCCCATTTGACGTAACAGTCACAACCATCATCCACGAAAGCGGTTCTGAGTAAAACTATTCCCCCCCTACCCCCGCAAAATTCGAGTATATTGCACAAAGTTTATTGTTCCTTTAGTGACACGCTTTTATGGTCTGTTAACAAAGTTGTCTTGTATACTTGATTCAGCTTGAACTGAATCAGTCAGTACAAACGAACGCTGATTTTTCATGGAACTTCAAATCTGCAATACATTCCCCTGATAAATATGTAAAATGTGGCGGATCTGTTTTTTACCGTGACAATCCAGGCGTACGTGATACTTTCGGCAACCAAGTAGAATCCCCCACATGCATTGAACACGAGGAAAGTTGTCCTGGTTCCCTAGGAAACTGTGCCGCTCTTTTTACTGCCCATACCAATTTTTTACGAAAGCTACCACGAAACACGGCCAAAAATATGTCTGGGAGACCTTGAGATGCCCGCCCACTCGAATCTCTTCTGCATTATTAATAAGGCGAATGAAGCAGCGATAAAGACGAGGTTCCCGTGCTCTTCGGATGCAAAATATTCTCTACGGGTCCCACGTCGACGCGCAATTGAAAGACTTCGAACCGTGTTCCGTATGAGTGTTCAGAACCTCTCGATCTTCACGCTATTAACATTTAAATCAAACCTCGGAAGATCCGATGATTATGTTTCAAACTGAGAAAATATAACTACAAAACGAGTGCGATAAAATGTAATTCCGGACCACGAGCTAGAAACTAAACGACTCTGAAAATCGCCGTTTCTGTGAAGGCGCACAAAAAAAAAAAAAATGCCAAGTAGACCTACGTTTCGGAAGACTTCTGGATAGTTTTGAATAGGGGCCCTAACCTACTCTAATCGTATGTGTAAACACCCGAAACATTCCCGGACTCATTTCGGCACAAAGCTAGAATTGAAAAGACTCGTACTTTCATGTGACGTTTGCAGTTGGTCCACGTCGTATTTGATACCTCCTGGCATAATTGTACTCAGAACTTGATACCTCCTGGCATAATTGTACTCAGAACTGTGGAGTCTAGCCTGAAAGTGTAATAGAACCCGCGAATTCTTCAGCTTGCTACTTACGTGCTGTGGTGAAAGTTCCAGTGAAGATATTTAGGCGGCTCTTAACATCGAGGTCTTGAGAGCCGATGAAGATGTAGGGCGAGGGGTATGGGAGGTCCCCCGAGAAAACGCGCCAACCAGCGGCATCGTCCGGCACGATTCCCACAGGCGAACCCGAGTTGGCCTAGGTGGGTTGGNGTCTCAGGTTTGAGCGCCATACTCCTTCGAGCGACGGAGAGCCCCACGCGCGAAGACATGCGGGCGATGCGACTCCGGGTCCCTGGGCCGAGAGGAGGCCACGGCCCTCGGAGATGGCGACTCTGCTTCCACGAAGTCGCGGAGGAATACGTTCTAACCACGTGCGTTTCCATACGAACCGCGAGTCAGTAACAGGCACCGAGTCCCGCGCCACAAGGTCCGTGGTAGAACTGGACACTCGCTGGGGCAGCAGCCAATCAACACGAAGACGAGACTCGAGGATACACGAGACAGCGGAGTGTAATATACAGGTAGTTTAAAACGCCAGACTCCCCAGTCGCTACCTACAAGTGAGAAAGTAGATGGAATAATAATAATAATAATGGTGTGTGGGGAGCGCACCCAGGGCAAGGCAACACCCTCCGAGTGACGGTCTTTCCAGCTGGGGGACCCGTAGGTGACCGTCATCCCCGGGCATGACAGAAATGAAACCCTAGAATGGAGCGGCACTGGAATGCAAGGGCGGGGGAAACGGGAGTACCCCGAGAAAACCCACCGGCAAGTGGCATCGTCCAGCACGATTCCCACATGCGAAAATCCGGGAGTGAACCCGCCGGGGATCGAGCCCGGATCGCCGTGGTGGGAGGCGAGCGCCCTGGCCACTACGCCACCGCTGCCCCTAGTAGATGGAAGAACTGGTATAGGAACCGCAAAAAAATCTCTCGACAGCAAGCACTTACTTACACACATCAACAGAAAATCCCTACGTGAGGTAAATGAGTATTTGCGGAGTTATTTGATGCACACGCTGGATTTCAAACACTCCTGAGCAACGACGGCGTAGCTAAAGAATTGCCAGAAACTCAAGGATTGTAGTTGAAGGACGAGAACGTCTGGCGACAGCGCTGCTATCTTTGAATTCGCAGCAGANACCAGAAACTCAAGGATTGTAGTTGAAGGACGAGAACGTCTGGCGACAGCGCTGCTATCTTTGAATTCGCAGCAGAAACTCATGATATAAATGGCCCAGCATTTGCCATTTGATCGATTAGAGAAAGGTCGATTACGATACATAGAATGTATTCAAAGTGATAGCTTTATCGATATGTACTGACTCCGATTCTTTTATTAAAGTTTTCAATAAAGATAAATGGTGCACCATAAAAAGGCGGTATACTTACAGATTTTAATCATATCTAGGACTGTTGAAAAATTCTCCAAATTTTTTTTTCGAAAATTAGTCAAATATACTGCGCTTTCGTGCACCATTCCCTTTAACAGCACTAAAATTGCAATACTTCCAAATTCATTAATTTAAAATTTTCAACACATTTTATTGCACTGCCTACTTTTATGATGGCATTACTATAACACGAGAACTTACTAACGCGGGCCTTAATAATATTACTGTTTACTTTCTTGTTGATGCAACTGCGGTTCTCGCATTAGATAAATTATCCAAGACGCTCTATTACACTTTGAAAAAACTGCGTACATCACTGTTTATTTGGTATTTTCTCCATGTGCAGGAATAGAATAAAAAACAATATAAACGAAAATCACTAATCAATTATAATCACAATTCATTACTCGTAAATAAATCGTCAAAAAATACCAGACCCTACTCAAATTAAATTATTTGCTCTAAAGTAAAAGCGAAAGCTTTTGGTGTATTTTGAAGAGGATATTCACACGCATTGAAGTAATAAATTCAAAACATAATGCATAACTAATAAATACATGATTCATTAGTGAGTTTTATTATTAAATTATACTTAATTTATCTTTCAATTAAAGCTATTCTGCNTAATAAATACATGATTCATTAGTGAGTTTTATTATTAAATTATACTTAATTTATCTTTCAATTAAAGCTATTCTGCGGTTTTAGAGCTCGTTCAGTGATAAAAAAAATTCAGACACAAAAAAGTTTATTAGTCCGTTTAAGTCTGCATCTTAGCTGAACTGTTCAAACATTTTCAAAAATAAATACGAAATAGAAGTTTTGATAAGAGTTTGGTGTATTGTGCCTATATATAGCTATCACAAATGAGTGACTTAANCCTATATATAGCTATCACAAATGAGTGACTTAAATTAATGACTATAGTCTTTTCGCATTTTCTTCACACTTTTGAATCAAATATTTGAATAATTAGACCACATATGTGATGTGTTTGGTAGTTTTCTATATATGTTGTGCAACACAGCCGTTTTATTCTTGTGTTAACATAAAAGTACCTTATTTTTGGTTAAATTGAATATTTACTTATATTCTATCTATAAATTATAACATTTCATGTATAGTTAATATGAATAAAAACAATGAGAAAAAATGTGTTATGGTATGCCAATGCAACATGCCTATGCAAAATGTTATTACACTGAGTACGCAAGAATGCAGTGCATTGTCCTTTTGGTGTAATTTTCTAGACGTAATTAAGCCTCGTTTGAATGAAGCGGAGGAATATCCTGAAAGTAGAACTCCATCAGGGAGAGAGCTGTAGGAAAGGAGGTGACACAAAGTAAACGTTTGTATGTCTGAAGTCTGGCTTTTNTAATAAATACATAATTCATTAGTGAGTTTTATTATTAAATTATACTTAATTTATCTTTCAATTAAAGCTATTCTGCTGTTTTAGAGCTCGTTCAGTGATAAAAAAAATTCAGACACAAAAATGTTTATTAGTCCGTTTAAGTCTGCCCCTTAGCTGAACTGTTCAAACATTTTCAAAAATAAATACGAAATAGAAGTTTTGATAAGAGTTTGGTGTATTGTGCCTATATATAGCTATCACAAATGAGTGACTTAAATTAATGACTATAGTCTTTTCGCATTTTCTTCACACTTTTGAATCAAATATTTGAATAATTAGACCACATATGTGATGTGTTTGGTTGCTTCCTATATATGTTGTGCAACACAAGGCGTTTTATTCTTGTGTTAACATAAAAGTACCTTATTTTTGGTTAAATTGAATATTTACTTATATTCTATCTATAAATTATAACATTTCATGTATAGTTAATATAAATAAAAACAATGAGAAAAAATGTGTTACGGTATGGCAATGCAACATGCCTATGCAAAATTTTATTACACTGAGTACGCAAGAATGCAGTGCATTGTCCTTTTGGTGTAATTTTCTAGACGTAATTAAGCCTCGTTTGAATGAAGCGGAGGAATATCCTGAAAGTATAACTCCATCAGGGAGAGAGCTGTAGGAAAGGAGGTGACACAAAGTAAACGTTTGTATGTCTGAAGTCTGGCTTTTGCTGGAATGAATACGCGAATTGTGCAGGTTTCCATAGTCAGTAGATGATGATCATGCATTTAGTACTAATAGCTAGAGACCTGAAAAATTCGCGGATTCATTTCGGGATCAGCTAGAATTCAAAACACGCGTGTTAATAAAACTTCAGCCATTGGTCCACACGTTGTTTGACACCTTGAGAACGCTGGCCCAATCGTAGCCTTCCACTGTGACAGCAAACAACCAATGTGCAGTTGATATCGGCATATTTGTACATAAGACTGTAGAGTCTAGCCTGCAGGTCATCGAACTCGCGAATTTTTCAGGTCTCTACTAACAGCGGTCGGTAAAGTGGAGTGGAGATCTGGGCGGCTCTTAACAGCGAGGTCTTGAGAGCCGATGAGGGTTGAAGTGAGGTAAGGTTGGAGCAGCGCCGGCATGCAAGGGCGGGGGAACGGGACATCCCCGGGAAAACCCGTCAACCAGCGGCATCGTCCGGCACTATTCCCACATGCGAAAAACCGAGAGTGGCCCGGCCGAGGATTGAAACCGGTTCGCCTTGGTGGGAGGCGAGCAGTCTAACCGCTCAGCCACCACGGCCCCTGTGTTCGGTTAAGTTCGCTCATTTCCCGAGCCGTAATTAGATGAGAGTTTATTAGACACATCTAGCAGCACCCTACGCCAACAACAAACCGTCAAGGAATGAAGGACGTAATCCCTCGCTACTCACTAGGAGGCAGGTAATGAACAGATATGTGACGTTACAATAGATTCTAAAATATAGCTTGCAGTCACTGGAAATGCGAAATTTTCAAGTCATTGCGTATAATATATGCCCTTCTTTCATAATGGTCCAGTTACGTTCAAGTATGGCAATCATTAAAAAGTATATCGTTTGGTAAAATTACTGTTACTCACTGTCACACAAGTTTTTCGATGCTTATAGATAATGGCTTATCGCGGGAAAAGTTGACTGTTTGCTAGGATTCAACGTACTGTACACATGTCCGACAGTTTTCTTTCCTTATTGGCTGTCATGCATGTCTGAAGCTACTACCCCATTTCACTGGGCCAATGAGGATTCTGATACTATAAGGCAGAACATTCGTGATTGGTCTGCAAACAACTTAGCCCAGTCAAGACCTTGTTTGCCCAATCATGAAAGAATAAATTAGTTAAAATGTGTTATAGAAGATATGTTGGCTCACAATTTTATCGCGATTTTCCATTATCTCCAACGATGCTGGTAGCCAAACTTGTAATACTGTTCATTTATCAAGACGTTAAAGTTTGATATGACGTCATTCTTCTTATGTATGAAGTTCTGGATTATAGCCCATTCACGGTTACTTCACACTTTTGTGAATCCCTGCTAAAGTTCTACTTCCAGGATATTCCTCCGCTTCGTGCAAACAAAGCTTAACTATGTCTAGGAAATTACACCAAAAGGACAATGCACTGCATTCTTGCGTACTCAGTGTAATAAAATTTTGCATTGGCATGTTGCATTGGCATACCATTACACCTTTTTTCTCGTTGTTTTTATTCATATTAACTATACATGAAATGTTATAATTTATAGATAGAATATAAGTAAATATTCAATTTAACCAAAAATAAGGTACTTTTATGTTAACACAAGAATAAAACGGTTCCGATATATGACATTCAGGAAACAACCAAACACGTCATATATGGGATGATTTTGCAAAGGTTTTATTCAAAACTTGTGAAGAAAACACGCGAATAGAGACTAGAGTAACGCGAATGTTGTGGGGTTTCCAGTTTTTAAATATTGACCTCGTTGCTAGAGGGGTTGTGGTGGTGTGTTTGCAAGTGAGGGTGGAAGGGGGGGGGAGGCAAGTTGGGCCAGCGGTGATGCGCGTGCGCAGAAGGTCTATAACCCCGCGGGGAGTTCAGAGGACGCGACCCAATGGCCGCCCGAGGTCCGCACTCGACGCCCATTGGCCGCGCTGATTAGCGACGCCCGCTATCGCAACGACGCCTTCCGCTCCAAAGCAGTCCGCCAGACGTCGGCGCCCTGGCAGCAGCGCTGTACTAACGTCCTTCTGAGTTGATCGCACCGCGTGCATCGTAGACTATCGATAGTGCTAGTGATTTCTCGCGAAAAAAAAAAATTAATGAGTAAACAGTACTGCCATTGGTTGCTGTCTGCTCGAGAAGGCGTTTTCACATTTGACCGCGCCACTCAGAATTCGGCAACATCGGCACCGCTCCTAAGCAATTCGTGTGCAGACATTTAACACTTGTCAAAAAAAAAATCATGCAATCAAGAAACGTTAACGACCCTACAGTGTTTTGAAATATAACTCGTCTTGAAATCTTTTCGCGAAATTTCGCAACCACTAACTATCGATATTATATTGACTACAAAGTAAACAATTTGTATACTTGTAGAAAAAAAACATTTCTCATAAATAGTAGCCAAAATAAATTACGTAGTAGAAGTGTGTTAGAACAAAGTTCGCAGCAGTTAGTAAAGTAAAAATATAGAGGTATTATTTATTTTAAATAGAAAGCGCTGTAGACTTCGTGTTAATTAAAAATAAGAAGATGCGTACTTGAGTCAGAAAGCTTCTTGTCTCAATGTCTTGAAATGTTTCAAATAAAAACTTTTCAACAACTAGTTTCCAAGGAATTGTAAAACGTACATTTTTTTTTTTTTTTTTTTTTTTTTTACGGTTTTCGTTGCGATTCTACCTAAAGTATTGACGCGTGTTTCTGGCTCTCCAGTTATAGTAATTTGTCTCTTTTTCCCTTACCTATAAGCCTTCGCAACGTTAACACCGCTGTACCGCGCAATCTGCAGTGGTTGCTGGAAAACGGGAACTTTTAAAATGTTTATCTCGACCGTGTGGCGATAATATAACCCGTGGTTTGCGTTCGACAGTCCAGAGAATCTTCCCGTGAGTAATTCGATTTGTTGCCGTCCAGCAATGCTGCTGCGAAAGCAACAGACCTGCGAAACATGTCCTCAGATGTTCCTTCGAAAAGAGAAATGAACGCAAGGTGTTAAAAAAAAGTCTGAATTGTCCTGCAAGCAGATTTTTGTTGTGTTCTCTCTAGTGGATTGTTACGTTGTCGCGACGTGCTGTGTAATTAACGCATTGCGTGGTAGGGCGTACGGCGTAATTTCACCCAGCGACGTATCAGTCGGCGAAGACCCTAGCGACGGTTGGACTGTGGGAGCGTCGCGAGGTATCGAGCAGCCGGGTCGAGACGCGAGGATCGAGAGGTCGAATCGCCCCCGCGACGGCGGACCACGGCCGACACTCGGAGGCGCAGTGAACGCCGGGCGTTCTGCGCGCGAAGACGGGAGAGATGGTCCGACTGTTCGTGTCACCGAAGCAGAAGAATGCCGGCTCCAAACGAGACCTCAAGAGAAAGAGCGTTGGGTGAGTTGCGTCTCCAAGATTGCGCATCAGCTTTTTTTTTTTTTTTAACCCTTTCATTCCGGTATTAATGCCCATGTACGAGTGCTGCAATAGTTTAAATTTTATAGTCCATTCACTGTTACCTCCAACTTTTCTGGAACCCTTCTAAAGTTCTGCTTCCAGAATATTCCCCCCGCCTCATACAAACAAAGCTGAGCCAAGTCTATAAAAATTACACCAAATGGAAATCGCATCCGCATTCGTATGCACTCAGTGTAATAATATTTTATATGCGAACCATTTCTTACTAGGCATTACCAACACGCCTGTTTTCTCTCTTCTTTTTATTTATATTTATTGTACACGAAATGTTGTTATAATGTATACCTGGAATATAAGTAAAAGTTCAATTTGACGAGAAATAGGGTACTTTAATGTTAACGCAAGTATAAAACGCTTGTGATACGTGGCATGGCTAGGAAACAGTGAAGCGCGTCATACACGGGATGATTTGTCTAAGGTTGGATTAAAGAAGCCGCGAGTTTACTTGTGTCGATCGTGTCTCTAGCGACCAGTGAGCTGAGTTTTAGCTGACGTCAGCATTGACCGTTCACAGATGGGAGACGCAGAGAACTTCAGCAAGTCAGATCTCTCGCGAGGAAGGCGCTCAAAACACAAGCCACTGATTCCTTGCTGTGTACAGCGTCCAACGCAAATATCCTTCACGTGCAACGTGCCCTCGATATTAGTCACCGGGACTGGACGGGTTGATTTTCGACTCGCGGAATTGCACTTCCCCGGTAATGGTGATCCGGATCGACTAACGTAAATGTGTTTTCGTCATATGCTTAGAGCTGGTAACGAGGGACGGAAAAATATTGTCGGCCCAGTGATCTGTAGGTGAGACTTTTTATCTTCTCTGCATACTCGATCCGCTGTCGTTTCCTTATAGGTTTCTGCCTCAGCACCACCCCCCTCCCCTTCTCCACACCAATCCATATTTTTTGGACCGGGTTGTGCATGATTTGGTCGCTCTGTGGTCTATTTTCGACCGTTTATTACTACTCTCCCACAGTCCCCCGTTGTGTCGAACGAAATTCGGTCCAACAACAAAAGCATCAAGATACAACTGTTTGAATTCTAGCATGACAGCAAGTAGGTAAATGCGCGAAATGTCAAGGTTTCTTATGTTTACTGAATGCGCAACCGGCTAAGTTGTTACATCGAAATCTGCATTACAAAATTACACTGTCTCATTTTAAATACCCATTCAATGCGGATACGTAGAGTGTGGGGGTTTAGCGTTTATTGTGCAGTCATTTGAGGTAAATGAGTGAGTGAAGAGATTTGGGCGGCTCTTAACAGCGAGGTCTTGTGAGTCGATGAGGGTGAAGAGAGATGAGCACGGAGCAGCACCACAATGAGAGAGCGGGAGGAAATGGGAGATCCTCGAGAAAACCCGGCGACCAGCGGCATCGTCCGGCGCGATTCCCACATGCGAAAATTCCTGAGATGGCCCGGCGGAGTATTGAACCTGGTTCACCTTGGTGGGAGGCGAGTGGGCTAATCACTCAACCACCACGGCACCATTTGAGGTAAATCGGTGGCAACATTTTACCACCTGTTTAGTTTCAAATTGACGTTGCTAAGATTGACTGAAAATCGTTTGTGTTCTTTATCTATTATATTATCAACCATGACTTACACATGAAGCGAGGGATTGTAATCCTATCNGAAAATCGTTTGTGTTCTTTATCTATTATATTATCAACCATGACTTACACATGAAGCGAGGGATTGTAATCCTATCATTAAAAACTATGAAAACAGGTACGCAAAATGTGGTTTCGTTTCTTCGTGAGGCACAAAAAGAGTGCAATTATTACGGAGAAAAAATATGGCTACAGCAACCATCCAGACTGTTAAACTAGGGGCAGCAATCTAATTGGTTATATATGCAGAAGCTAGATGTTGTTAACATAGATACAAATACCAACATAAACGTTTGTTTCATTCCTCTCTGTGATTCCATTTGCTACTGTTCTTATTGGTTGCTACAGCAGAGCACTATGTTCCTACTACAAAACCGGANGAAAATCGTTTGTGTTCTTTATCTATTATATTATCAACCATGACTTACACATGAAGCGAGGGATTGTAATCCTATCGTTAAAAACTATGAAAACAGAGATACGCAAAATGTGGTTTCGTTTCTTCGTGAGGCACAAAAAGAGTGCAATTATTACGGAGAAAAAATATGGCTACAGCAACCATCCAGACTGTTAAACTAGGGGCAGCAATCTAATTGGTTATATATGCAGAAGCTAGATGTTGTTAACATATATACAAATACCAACATAAACGTTTGTTTCATTACTCTCTGTGATTCCATTTGCTACTGTTCTTATTGGTTGCTACAGCAGAGCACTATGTTCCTACTACAAAACCGGANCCTCTCTGTGATTCCATTTGCTACTGTTCTTATTGGTTGCTACAGCAGAGCACTATGTTCCTACTACAAAACCGGAAGTACCCCCCAACAGAACAACTTCAACAGTATTTGGATTGCTTCAACAACGGCTAGGATCGTAACAATATAACAGGATACTCTGCTGCTGGTACCCTCAAGCCCGATTACATTACTGTTCAGTACCAGCTACAGAGAAGTCTGTTTGGTTATGACAATTCTACACTGAAGAGCCAAAAAAACTGGTATAGGCGTGCGTATGCAAATAACAGAGGTATAGAACAAATTATAGTAACGTGATGCAGTCGGCAGCTAGATCGGTTATTGCTGCTACAATGGCAGGTTATCAAGATTTAAGTGAGTTTGAACGTTGTATTATAGTCGGCGCACGAGACATGGGACATAGAATCTCCGAGGTAGCGATTACATTTGGATGTTCGCGTACGACAATTTCACGAGTGTACCGTGAATATCGGGAATCCAGTAAAACATAAAATCTTCGACATCGCTACGACCGGAAAAAGATCGTGTAAGAACGGGGTCAAACGACGACTGACGAGAATCATTAAACGTGACAGACGTGCAACCCTTTCTCGAATTGGTGCAGATTGGATATGTGGACTGCCATGCAGGTATTCATGGTGTCAAATTGCCTTCTGCATACCTTCAGACATTATTCGAGTCCATGCGACGTCGTCTTGCGGCACTTCTGCGTGCTCGGGGGGCCCTACGCGGTATTAGGCAGGTGTACCAGTTTTTTTGGCTCTTCAGTGTAGTTGTAGTGGGAACAATCTAAACATTGTTGAAGTTGTTCTGTCGGAGGTATTATCTATTTGTAGCAGGAACACTGTGCTGTGCTGTGGCAACCACGTGCACAGTAGTAAATGCAATCACAGACAGGAATACGAGAGACAGTTCTGTTGGTTACCATCTGTCTTAACAATATTTATATTATATCTGTAACTCATCAGATGGCTGTTGCTATTTTAACGGCACCTAAAGATGGTTCCTGCAACGACATTTTTCGCGGTGTATGACTTTGACAAAAAATATTCATAAACTATGAAAACATTTTTTTTTTTTTTTAGGATGGCATCACGTGTAAAAATGTTTAACAGCAATTATTGGATAATGTATGAAAAGTTTTGTCATCCAACGCCTTCAGCCTTTGAGGAANTTGTCATCCAACGCCTTCAGCCTTTGAGGAAGTTTAAGCGGCGTGTTTCGTTGCCAGATAACTGCTTGCTACACAGTAACGTATTATCAACTAGGGCACCTACATTCAGCTGTACTCTTATCATAACAATGAGTGGCGCACAGCTGTGTGTAGATTTGTGCAGCCTTTTTTTCCCCCNTTTAATTTTTTTTTTTTTTGTCACGACTGTGTCGCGAGTTATTTGGCTCGAGTTGATCAACTGTTAACTTGGTGACGGGCATGTACGAAGAAAGCAACAAATGGCACCAACCCTTCCAATAAAAATTTCAAATTGCTTTTCCGCAAGAAACGTTTTCGAAAAAAAAAAACTATGACAGGGTTGTGAAGCGTAATCAATTTAACCATGTCGAATATCAGAGACTGTTAAGTGTATCATATAGGCTGTTGAATTCGCGAATTCTTTCATCCTCTAGAATTCTATTACAATAGGAAAGCATTTGATTAGAAAGGCTAGTATTATAATGATAGAATTCAATTTTTTTAATGAAGTTCTTCAAAAACGTTAGAACGTTAACATAATACCATCAAACGGACTTGGCCAATACCGTTATCTTTAGTAGGATGCCATAAGTAGACATTCGCAACGTTAATTACAACGATTTAGGCCTATATAACAAAACCATTAAAATCGGCAACCAAACTTCAAATCTCACTGTTTGTTGTAACGGCCAGATCTCATTCGACAACACGCTCATAAGTTAAATTCAATAAGTTACTCAGTCCTAACTAGGTGGTGGTTTTTTTTTTTTTTTTTTTTTTCAAGAAATATAAACTCTTAGTGAAATAGTACATTACAATTTCCTATGAGTAAATCAGCAGGTGTTATAACTGGCTGTAACACAAATTCAGAAGTAAGTTGAATGCAGAGTGACATTTTCACATCAAATTAGTACGATAACCGCACTTTGCATTTCTCTCCTTCCGAGTTTTGAAAAAACATATCCCCAATAGATTTTAAAAGTTGAACGTTTCACTGAAAAGTAACATGATAACAATAAAACGTTCTTATAAAATAAACCCCGATATTTTTTCTTGTGGAGAACACAAATATTTTCGTTAACAAACTCTTTGTTCACGATAATGAAAAAGTATACATTTAGACTCACCAATTAGCAGCTACGTAGTCGCTACAAAATTATTTTGTTTTCACAAAAAGTGAACCTTTTTTTTTCTATGAATATCTTTGTTTTTATTTGCTGGTGATACGTTTAGAATGCTTACATGACCAATTCTTACGTTGTATTTATCTGAAACGTTATTCTCAATTGCGTAAATCACTTGAGTGCATTGGTAAATTTTAATGTTAAACTTTTCAGTCAAATTTGAAATTTTAGTCGTTGCAATGCACAAATAATTTGTTAGGTACCTTACTAGTATTGGTGTACATTCCGTCAAATACACTCAAGAGCCAAAAAAAACTGGTATAGGCGAGCGAATGCAAATAACAGAGGTATGGAACCAATCAGAGTAACGCGATGCGGTCGGCAGCTAGATCGGTTACTGCTGCTACAATGGCAGGTTATCAAGATTTAAGTGAGTTTGAACGTGGTGTTACAGTCGGCGCACGAGAAATGGGACATAGCATCTCCGAGGTAGCGGTAACATTTGGATGTTCGCGTACGACCATTTCACGAGTGTGCCGTGAATATCGGGAATCCTGTAAAACATCACATCTTCGACATCGCTGTGGCCGGAAAAAAGATCGTGAAAGAACGGGACAAACGACTGACTGACGAGAATCATTAAACGTGACAGACGTGCAACCCTTTCTCGAATTGGCGCAGATTGGATTTGTGGACTGCCCTGCAGGATTCATGGTGTGAATTGCCTCCTGCATACCTTCAGACATTAGTCGAGTCCATGCCACGTCGTCATGCGGCACTTCTGCGTGCTCGGGGGGCCCTACACGATATTAGGCAGGTTTACCAGTTTTTTTTGTCTCTTCAGTGTATAGGGCCCAATAAAAGTGTGTTTGTACTTCATATTACTGGCAGCAAGAGTTTATGAGACCGCCGAATATAGTCTCGACAACGAATTATATCTGTAATACTGACGGTAACTTCCCTTATCGGAGGACGGTGTCTGATACGTACAGCGTAAGTCATTAAAGTAATTTCTTTTGCAGAAACTCGTATGTTAGAGATCCTTATCGGCTGTCACGACCTAGATGTTAAGATCCACCCAAATCTCTTCACTCGCTCACTCCAATTCAACCAAAAATAAGNATCGGCTGTCACGACCTAGATGTTAAGATCCACCCAAATCTCTTCACTCGCTCACTCCAATTCAACCAAAAATAAGGTAAGATATGTTTACAAGATAAAATAAGATATGTTAACAGAAGTATAAAAAAATCTTCTGATAAATGACGTATTTAGGAAATAACCGAAGTCGTCAAACGTGGGGTAATTTTTCANGAAGTATAAAAAAATCTTCTGATAAATGACGTATTTAGGAAATAACCGAAGTCGTCAAACGTGGGGTAATTTTTCAAATGTTTAATTTTTTTTAAATGTGTGAAGATACTGCGAATATATAGTCAATGTATGGGTAGTTCCAAGTTTTCTGAAGCCCTGTTGAAGTTCTGCTTCCAGGATATTCCTCCGCCTCTTGCAACCAAAACTTAACCCAGTACAGCGAGTGAGCGAAGATATTTGGGCTGCTCTAAACAGCGAGGTCTTGGGAGTCGACGAGAGTGATTGAGGTGAGTATGGAGCGGCGCCGGAATGAAAGGGTCGGGGGAAACGGGAGATCCCCGAGAAAACCCGCCGACCAGCGGCATCGTCCGGCACGATTCCCACACGCGAAAATNGGGAAACGGGAGATCCCCGAGAAAACCCGCCGACCAGCGGCATCGTCCGGCACGATTCCCACACGCGAAAATCCGGTGGCCCAGCCAATGATTGAACCCGGTTCGCCTCGGTGGGAGGCGAGCAGGTTAACCGCTCAGCCACCGCAGCCTCCTTTAACCGAGTCTAGAAAATTACACCAAAGAGGCAGCGCACCCGTATTACGCGAACTCAGTGTAATCATTTTTTTAATGAGAACTATTTCTTACTCGGCATTACAACGCACATATTTTCTCCCTGTTTTTATTCGTGTTAATGATAAATTAAATATTTTTGTTTCCAGATAAAATGTAAATGAAACATCAATTTAACCAAAAATAAGACACTTTTATGTTAACACAAGTATAAAACCCTTGCGATACATAACCAAACATGTCATACATGGGGTTATTTTTCAAAGGGTTGATTCTAAAAGTTTGAACATGTTGCGAATAGACTTCATGAGTGGTGCCCTGGATCTCAGGCATAGGACATTCATAGTTACTGAAGCCCTTCTTATGCTATACTTTTGATTACATTGTTAACATATTTGTTATACACGACATAGCACGTTACACACACAAGTTAATATTACCCTGCGGCGACTGTGTTTAACCCTGTTATAACTGCGGGGGAAAGAACTGTATTATTTAACCTTTTGTTAATGATATGTGTTGGGTTGTTTCGTTAAAAGGACGGCCATAGTTGGAATAAAAATTAAAACGAAAGGACAACCAGTCAACGAAAAGACACAGAAAATTCAAGCACGCAACTCGTGTCGCGCAGTTTTTGTACGTAGCAACAAAAGACTTAAAATATAGTGGTGAACATGCACACAAATAGGCCTACCTTAACTTTTACTCCACTCATGTTTATATGCATTGGTGCTTGATGTTTTCTAGGGTTTTTTCATTATTTATTTTAATTTATCTGGCTGGGCTTAGTATTTTGTTGGGGTTGTGGGAAATATTGAAATCACAGAAACGTAAGCACGTTGCACAATTGTGTTTCAAACACCTTGGTCAAGATTACAACGATGTGATGAACAGACGTGACAAATTTCGTATTAAAAACAGTCCACGGTTAAAACGTATAAATTTCACACGTCCGATATTTGCAATCTCACACAGACTGGTGGTCCAACGTTACGTAATGGCAACAATACTCTTTCACTCACTCTCTCTCTCTCACACACACACACACACACACACACACACACACGGTGGTCACGACACACTTTACAGTACATATATTCCTGTCGTGGAAAAACATATTTAACACAACATCGTAACCAGCCTAAGTAGGTTTAAAAAACACAACGAGTACGAACTTGACGCTTTGTTCAGAAACACGCCATGTCATGTCGGCGTCGCCAGTCGCCACTTCTGCCAACTTCGGATTTGTAATCGTCCCGCCATCACATATAAATATATTATAAGTATTCAAAAAAACAATAAAATTTTGTTTCAGTTATAAATTACAAATTCAAAAATCATTATTTTTGCTGTAATAAGTATGAAATATAATAAAATTGAAAACATGTATAATTTTCCTGTTACTACAGGCGATGCGAAACTTCCAGAGAAAGAGAGAGAGAAAGAGAGGGAGAGGGATAGAGAGATATATAGAGAGAGAATGAGCGACAAGCCCCGCTCCACCTATTACATTTTCTTCCTCGGACGAAAAAAAAAAACATGTCACTAGAGCCTACGCATGGTAATTTGCGCTGATATTTTTAACTGTAACAATGAAATATGTTTCCTTTTCAGTGATACCTAAAAATTCAAATTTATCAATAGGCAACGTTTAATTTACAAATAGCATACTAAAAAACAAGGCTAAAACAATATTTACCTGTGAACTATTTCTTACTAGCCGTTGCCAACACAGCACTGCTCTCACGGTTTTTAATTCATATTTAATACGAAATTAATATTACAAGTAGTAGAAGACACTAAGTTAAAGTTTTGTTTATTCAAGAATAAGGCACTTTAAAGTTAATCACAGTGTTATATCAGTAGAATCCCGATAATCCGTATTTTCGAGGGACTGAATGTTAAATATGAATTATCGAGATATTAAAATTAGCGGGATTACCAATAATCGGGAGCAAAAAAAAAAAAAATACATAATAACGAGATTAATGCAAATTTGCATTAATATGCAATGATAAACGCGTGGCTATATATTATGTATACATATGTACTGTATAGATAAATCAATAATTACATCAATAAAAACACATTAAAAATTTACTTTTAAAAAATCTGTAATTTTCTTTTGGTGCAAGCCTTGCAGACGGGTATTGTCGATGGCTTTGTCAAGCATGTTCAAAGCAGAAAATACTTCATAGCCAACGTCTCATTTCGCTAAGAAATGGCGCACGTTGTTGATGTATTGTTTAGCCACTTTAGGTGTAATTGTCAGCACGTCATCTTCGTCATCACCTTCACCATCAATGTCCTGAGATGGAGCCGAAATTTCGTCATCAGTTAGAAACCTCGCTACCGCTAGGCCAAAATGGACGAAATCTTCAAACGTTATAGAATTTTCTTCATTTTGAGGAAGACGATTCCAATTCACAGGGCATTCTGTCTTGTTCAGTAACTGCTGATGAAAGTTCCACCTTCGTGAATCCACAGCACGAAACAGTTTTTTATTGTGCTTTCGCTAACACTTTGCCACGCCTTGTGAGCAATGTTCATGGTTTAAAATAAGGTGATTCTATGATCCTCCCCATCGTCGATGCTGTCAAGGAGTTGCATCACTACTTCCTTGCGGTAAAAGGTTTTGAACGTTTTAATTATGCCCTGGTCTAGAGGCTGCAGCTTAGAAGTAGTGTTGGCAGGCAAAAACACAACATTAACATGACTGAGCGGTGGGGTATTGTTGTGGGCCGTACAATTATCCATGAAAAGTAGAATTTTTCGCTGCCTTTTCTCCATATCAGCATTCACTGATCGTATCCATTCCTTGAATAATTCGCCCGTCATCCACGCTTTTTTGTTTGCACGATAGGTCATCGGAAAAGTTTTTATTTTTTTAAAACATCTTGGTTTGGCTGATTTGCCTATCATGAGCGGTCTTAATTTCTCAGATCCATCCATGTTGGCGGCCAACAATATGGTTACACGTTCTTTACTATTTTTTTCCGCCATGACTTTTTTCTTCCTTAAAACACATTGATCGGTCGGGGAGACACTTATAAAATAACCCCGTCTCATCGGCATTAAAAATGTTGTTGGGCTCATAAGAATCGATTATTTCTCCCAATTCGTATTTCCACTCAGAACAAACGTCGGCATAGACACTCGCACTTTCCCCACCAAGCTTCTTCAATTTTATGCTGTGCCAACCATCACTTGCACGAAAGTCTTTAATTCCCATTTTTTCTGCGAAAACTTTTCCTATTTCCCTTAAAATGTTTCCTCCAACTGGTACATTCGAATTCCGTGCTTGCGCAAAAAACTTTTTAAAATTCTCTTCTAGTTGTTGATACTCGCCAGTCTTAAAGCGCTTTACTTTGCTGTCCGATGTCTGGGAGGCAATATTGTTCTTGTTCTTCAGAATTGATGTTATTGTGGAAGGAGGAACGTTATCACGTTTGGACCCGTCAATTTGTTTATCACCACCGGCCACGGCGGTAATGATTTCTTTTTTTTCTCTAATGGGAAGACACTTATTAGCTCTTTTTGGAGGCATGGCTAAGACCGAACTGACTAACTTTTCACTCGCTCTGCTTTCCTACCCTCTCATAACCCTAGGCCGGATACCAAGGCGCCTCTTAGTTCTGAGAATCTGCCCTTCAAACTATTCTACGTCCCACAGAACCCTTCCGGTCTTTTTTACCCTTCCCGAATTGCATAGATCTAGAACTGGTGTACAGTCTAGGGTTAAAAACATTACGAGTTAACGAGATTTTTAAGTTGTAAATAAGAATTACAAAACGTTTTAATTGAGCTCAAGGACCAAAATAAATACGTATTATCGAGGGGACCGGAATGCATTGCTTTTTTTTACGAATTAAAGGGATTTTCTCAAGGGACCGGCAAATTTGCACGAATTAGCGGGATATACGAATAATTGGGATGCGAAATATCGGGATTTCACTGTATTTGTGGTGTACAAGTTATTGAAAAAACAGGTTGACATGTTACGCCTATGGTGATTTTTCAAAACTTATGAAGACACGGTGAACGGACTACGTCGCCTCGGGGATACAGCGTTCGCGACCGGGGATGTAGCGTTCGTGACCACAGACGCTAACAAGGCGCCGCGCGAATACACACTCTGTATTCTCCGTCGCCAGTGCCACCGTCGTGTTATTTGGAAACGCAAACGCAAGGTCGTGATTGAAGGAAGCAGCTCGCCAAGTGTGCGAAACGCCAAATCAACACACTCTTTAATTAGTTCGCACTTTGCGAGTTTCTCCACTTCGCTCTCGCGTTCTTGTGCCGCCCGTCTTGGTCACGTGTCCTGGATGAATCATGCCTCCCCAGATACAGAAGTCGTTTGGTAACAGCCCAAGTCCGTGCTCGAACTGCCAACTCAGTAACTTAACCCCATAACGTTGAAATTAACTTTTTATTTCAAGTGTTGCAGAAGAATGGAATTTGAGGCGTGGAAAAAAACTTACGAATTTCGTATGCCAATTGATAGGGGCAGCGATATTTCGCGAAAAGATTTCGAGACAAGATACAGTCCAAAGCACTGTAGAGCCGTCCAGCTTCTTTGATTGGCTAAAAAAAAATGTTCTGGCCCGTGTTAACCGTTTGCGCACGAATCACGAAGGTTCAGTGTCGGAGTTACTTAGTCCTGAGTGGCTTGGTCAAAGACGGACACTGCACCAGCAGCCAATGGAGGTATAACAACAGCTGAGGTGTGTATGTAGTATTGAAGTCTACTGTGTGCTCCTATTTTTACGCGAAAAGTCACTGGTCCTACCAATTGACAATTTGGAACACATGGAAAGAGTGTCAGTAGGTTCATGGCACATGTGATGTGTCAGCAGCAACCAGTCACATTACCCAGGGAAAACGATTACTGTGTTGGTTAACTTCTGTTAGCGTGTGCGGTTGGATTTCGCGCTTCAAGCGGCTGTTTTTTGTCTATGTTCTTTAGTACACTGTCAACAAAATTTTTACTTAATTTACTGAAAAATGCTGGTAAATATTTATCCAGAACTCTCCGTAGAATTATGGCCACGTCGCTCTTCGAAAACGGACTTTCCATAAATACATAGAACCTCTGCGTAAATTTGATTGTATTTCTGTACTTCCCGTTTTGATATAAAAGGGAACGGAAAGAACATTAATTTCCGTTACGTCGATGTGATATGCGTATAGAAGAGATGTTTAAAAAAGTTAAAATATTTTTACCTGAGCGAGGCTTGAACGGCAGTCCGCAGCTCCAAACACTTTTTCTAGGACATTTATTGAACTATATTTGACTTGTTACAATGTTTAACGACCGTTCATTATACATGGTGGCTGATTGAAAAGTACATACACAAATTTTCACCTGTGCCTTATCTGGGACCCGAACCTAATAACCCTCGCACCGCAAACCTGTACGCAACCAATTATCCCACGGAGGTCTGCTCATCTACTGTTTGCTAGAGACAACTATGTGCATTCCTTTGGTATTTCTAAAATAGTAATATGTACAATTTTTTCCGTCTCTAATAATTTTTTTCGTATTTACGTGTTGCTAACTGTTACAGACGCCTGCTTTTTGATGTTTGAAGAAATATGTCTTAGTGGCGTGGATATCCCAACTGCCGCTGGAACGATAATTTTCTGGCTACAGTGGCGAAGAAAACTTCACGTAGACTCGGAACGGTTCGTTCTTGGAACCCAAAGCCATACGAAATACCGAGACTTTCCGTATTTTGTATTTACGAAGCTCAGCTCCGTTTTTCGTAACTGCGTGTTGTGTTTCCATATATGTACCGTAAAGCTACATTTCCGTAAACATCTGCTTTTTCAGTGACGTGTAGGCTTGACTTCAAAGTGGTTCACGTTCTCGATGTGATGTCTACGGCTCAATTTATTTTGCGCAAGGCATTTGAACAACTAGGAGGAAAGGTGGCATAAATCATGTTCGTCTCCATCACAGACACGCACGCGTAAAATAACTTGGAAAAAAAAAATCAAAACACAGTCAAGTGTTGAACTAGTACAGAGAGCGCCAAATATACACACAAAAGTCCTCTCTAGAGATTATTTAGTTGTCCAATAACCAAGGAACACAGGGTACTTCCCAATAAGATGCTCATTGGAAGCTTGAACCACATCGGGAGGTTGTGACTTGAACACAATCCACTGTATGGTCATCACGGCTTCAGAGTCTTACACTATGTGCCAAATAACTTTTATTCTAACTTCAAAAGTAACGTAAATACACTGGCGTTTAAAATTCCTAGGCCGCGTTCCAATTGGCAATTTAAATATATTAAATGCCAACATGACCCGATTTAGTACACTAAATTGATGACTAACTTGGTAGTTTAGTATTAAATTTTTAGTATGTACAGAAATGAACACCAAATCCCGAATCGCCACCTTATTTGTTTTGAGTCTGACGTGGCAAGAAACCCGAGGAGATGGGTTTGTACCACACCGTACATAATAAGGTTGGCATGCAACACTTTGAAACGCCGTTCGCCAATCGGCGCCTGGCAACCTAACCTTCTCGCCAGCCGGCAGCCTAGAAAATAGGAAAAAAATCTCGCGCAATGCAGTAGATGACCAGACGCGAAGCACTTCCCCGGAGCCTTGTGCAGCCAATCAGAGAACGAGTACGCCCGCATCAAAGGAACCGCCATGCGATTTCGTCCCTTTGTACTTGTCTACTCTGTAACCTCGCCATCCTGTATGCACAGTAGACTAGAAAGCGCCACTTAACATAAGGCAGGTCGTGATTTCTATTTCGGGGGTTTCACAATACAGAAGGGAGGTCTGTTATCAATGAATAACTTTCTGTGCGGTTTCCAGGCGAATAACGGTGCAATTCCTTATCGATCATTCTCCAAAACTCATAATGCTTAAGAATAAAGAAGTGAAATAGCTGCTTATACGGCGAATTACAGCCACACACGCTATAGAGACCTTTCATGGTTATGCTTACAATTTTCTTGAAGCCCTGCTTCATTTCTACTTTCGGGCTATTCTTCCGCCTCATGCAGACGAAGCTTGACTAAGTATAGGACATTACACCTAAGCGACACTGCACAGTATTCGTGCCCACTCAGTTTGATAATAATTCTCATGTGATCTATTTCCTTCTAGGTATTACCAACTCACCTATTTTATATCTGTTTTATTAATATTAATTGTTAGTGTAACCTTATAATTTAAAGACAAAATATAATGAGATTTCAGTTTAACAGAAAATAAAATACTTTTATGTCAACACAAGTATAAAACTCTTATGATCAGGGGCAGTGATATTTCGCGAAAAGATTTTGAGACAAGATACAGTCCAAAGCACTGTAGGGTCGTTCAGCTTCTTTGATTGGCTAAAACATGTTCTGGCCCGTATTAACCGTTTGCGCACGAATCACGAATATTCAGTGTCGGAGTTACTTAGTCCTGAGTGGCTTGGTCAAAGACGGACACGGCACCAGCAGCCAATGGAGGTATAACAGCAACTGAGGTGTGTATATAGTATTGAAGTCTACTGTTTGCTCCGATTTTTACGCGAAAAGTCACTGGCCCTACTTATGATATATGGCATATTCAGGCAACAACCTAAAACCGTGGAGTGATTTTTCAAAAGTTTGATTCAAAAAGTGCGAAAATTACGCGAATAGAATGCAGCGAAATGGCGAAAATGGCCGGCAACAATACCGAAATATAGCACGGTGCCACGCATTGCGACTATAGACGACACACTTGATTTTCGCGAGTATAATTGCACGGAAGTTAGTCTTAAATATTCTACGTAAATACCAGCAGTTAATCTGCGGTTCTTGGCCACGTGTCTTCGTGAGAGAGCAATGTGGTACTGGACTGGTAAAATCAGATTCAGCTTACTCGCGTGCTGTTGGACAGGAATTCTTTCCGCGAAAATCGGGTGCTTTTAATTATGACGCGAAATGGAAAAAAGTCCCTGCAAATCTGCGACGTGGGAAGCTGTGCATCAGGAGTGAATCGCGCCGTTGAAAATACAAACCACTCGCGTGATATGGTCCGTTCACGGATACTTCCAGCTTTTCTTTAGCTCTGTTGAAGTTCGACTTTCAGGACATTTCTCCGCCTCGCGCCAGCAAAGCTTAACCAAGTCTAGGGAATCACGCACACCGAACAGACAACGCACTGCGTTCGTGCGCACTCAGTTTACTGAAATTCGCCGTAAGAACCAACAGAGCATGGTGGCGCAGTGGTAATTCACACGGGTGGACCCGGGTTCACGTCCCGGTCCGACCATTCTGATTTTGGTTTTCCATGATTTCCCGAAATCACTCCAGGCGAATGCTGGGATGGTATGGCCCACTCCTTCCCCGGACCCTCTTCCCTGAGCAACTTACGCCGTCTCTAATGACCTCGCTGTCAACGAGATGTTACGCCCGATTACTAATTATGATAGTTTATAGCGGGAGAAGTTGACTATTTGCTAGGATTCAACGTACTGTGCATTACGTCAGACAGTCTCCTTTACTTATTGGCTGTCATGCATGTATGAAGCTACTACCCCATTTCACTGGGTCAATGAGGATTCTGATACTATAAGGCATAACGTTCGTGATTGATCTACAAACAACTTAGCCTAGTCAAAACCTTGTTCATCCAATCATGAAAGAATAAACTAGTTTGAGTCAACATATATTCTTTAACTCTCTAAGACATTTCCCGATTTTCCATTATCTCTACCAATTACTTAACTACCTAACAATTAGAACAGTTTTTTACAAGGCATTACCAACACAACTATTTTCCCCCAATTTTAATTCATGTTAATTATGAATTATATATTGTAATTTACTAATATAATATAAGCGAAAGTTCAATTTTACCCAAAATAACGTAGTTTTGTGTCACCAAAAGTACAAAACGCTTGTGACACATGACATACTTAGGAAACAACCAAACACGTCCCACATGAGGTGATTTTTCAAAGGCTTGATTCAAAACCTGCGAAGAACCGCGAATAGACTATAGCAAGGGGTAGTGAAATTTTGGCAAAAGGTTTCAGTATTAGTTACATTTCAAAACAATGGGGTTGCTTACCTGCCTTGATTGGCTGAATTACTTTTCGACACGAATCGCGTAGGAGCCGTGCCGATGTTGCCGAACTCTGAGCGGCCCGGTCAAATATCAAAACGCCTTCTCGAGCAGACATAGCAACCAGTTGCAATACACAAACTGCTGTTGGGTGCTTAAAGTATCGAAGTCTATAAATGACCAGCAATTATATTTGCTGCTCGTGTACTCATGTTTATTCGCGGAAAAAATCACTAGCTCTAACTATAGCCGCTCCGTGTGGTGCGCGGGGAAGGAATTTGGCGTTGGTGCGGACCTTGAAGGGGAGAGAGGAGGGGATCTCGGCGCCACAGAAGCATGGCATCCTCTCGTCGAAGGTGTCGTCGTGGTGGGCGAAGAGTTATTAGATCGCCGGGGCTGGGGAATGGCGGCGTGACAAAGCAGGGATCCCCCCCCCCCC
>NQII01000676.1:649882-674478 GCA_002778355.1 Clitarchus hookeri | reverse complement strand
AACTGCGCTGACTCACGGCATGCCCAGGCAGGAGTGCGACATCCCTCCCCTCGAGCCAACTGCATGTTGGAATCAGAGAGGGGGGGTTACAGTGTATTTATACCCTCTACCCAGGGCAATCCCTCACCTCACGGCGCGCCCACGTGGCCGGCCCCACGCCACTTCTCTGCGACGCCACACTCCGAGGACGAAGGACCTCGGTGGTGTCTGCTCGTCTCCCACCCAGGCGAACCGGGTTCGACTCCTCCTCGCATGTGGGAATCGTGTCGCAGGCGATGCCGCTGGTCGGCGGGGTTTCCTCGGGGATATCCCATTTCGCCCACCTCGTTTACACCCTCGTCGGCTCTTAAGACCTCGATGTTAAGATATGCCCGAATCTCTCCACTTTGCCCACGGATGAACACTTTTAACGCTTTTAGTCCCTGAATTAATTTACGAGCTCAAGTGTTGCAATCGTTAAGTTTTTGGATGCGCGCTGTACTTGTGTCGGGGCGTGCTTTTCGCAGCCAATGAATAACGCGACGCGTGCACGTTGATGTCGGCATTGGCCTAGCCGTTTACAAACGAGGGACGCAGAAACTTCAACCAATCAGATTGAGGAAGACGCTCTTAACACAGGCCACTGATTCCTTGCTGTGTACAGTTGCAACCATAAATACCCTTCACGTGCAACATGTCCGTGATCGTGAACACGGGGACTGGACTGGTTAAAGCTCTCTCTCTCTCATACGCCTTATTGAATTTTCCACGTACGTGCCTATTACTCTCTTTTCAATGGGATAACTAAATATTTATTATTATAGCACATTACATTTTGCAATCCCCTTCAAATATGGTTGCCAAATTTTATATTCACTTTATCTGGTATTTGTGAAACGGCAAACCCCTATTGACGGTCTAGAAATAAGTGCCCCTAAACAACTTAAATAAGATAAAAACACGTAATTGAACATGAAGTGTGATGCCCGGGCCTTAAGGGTGTAGCACCCCTTCCATTTTTGACTTTTTTTTTTATTCACCCTAGGTTAAATTTCAAATCAAATATTAGAAAACGAGGGTTGTCATTGCATAGAGCACATCTGAACAAATAACGTCAAGTCCACAATATTACACTCATGTGGCCGTAATAACTACTAACTCGATACTTTTTCTTTTTTTAGTCTCACATAAGAAAATATAGACTAAACTCAGTATATTCACGAACTCTATAAAATATTTCCATTCGTAATAATAATGGTTGAATTCGAATCTCAAAGCTGAACAGCAAGCAATAAAGCGATGTGAACAACTACAGTGTGGCAAGAATACCACCGCCTTAATGACGCCATCTAGCTGGAAGTATCTTGTAGCGTGTTCGAGACCTGGAAGTGTGGGAGCGATACAGCTACAACTTACACGTGACTAGAGCTACTTCTTCTTTTTCTCCGTGGGACTAGTTCACGACTAGTACTCCTAAACATACATGGAGATTCTAAAATCATAGGACAAACATTGAGGGGTGGTAGAGCTCACTAAAACAAACAATTATTGTATAGGAATATATGGGCGGGAGTGACGCGTTGAGGCACAAACACAAAAATAACACATGAAATGCAACACATTGTTTATTTACAACGTCGCCGCTAAATAACCTTTTTACAGCAATGTTTATCATAATTGCTCAAAATTGCTNAATGCCTTTTTACAGCAATGTTTATAATAATTGCTCAAAATTGCTACCACCGACAGTAATGCAAGCTTGGTAGCGTCAGTGGAGTGATTGGCGAACAGATTCAAATACGCCGGGTATTTCACGCACGCCACCATTGTCAGCCAATCACGCCATATGTAGAGGTCGCCAAGCATACGTGACTGTTGGTGGATGCATTTCCAGCAACTGTTTTAACATTTTCTGTACGGAATCACTCGTTAAGTATGCTGCTAATGAACATTTTATGTTTCCGTTAATGTGTTATGTTTTTGTGTTTGTGCCTGAACGCGTCACTCCCGCCCATATATTCCTATACAATAATTGTTTGTTTTAGTGAGCTCTACCACCCCTCAATGTTTGTCCCATGATTTTAGAATCATTCTGTATGCAGTGACCATCTATCATTGAATGGCCCCGTAAATGATGATGATAGCATAAGCTTTTGAACCGGTGAACATAAAATGTATGCCATCGTAACCGACGTGAAGGAATTTATGATTATCTCCTCGTGGGGGAGGAAACGTTCAGATGGCATGCGCACGGCACCCTAGAGAAAGGGAAGGCTGTCAGAAACGCAATCGCGCACCCTCCATTTCCCCCTGCCCCCACATACACAAGCTCCCCTCATAAATCAGGTTTGATTGGCCTGCGGTGATTGGAAGGGCGGGAAGTGGGTGATTATTTAACCCAGGCGCCGGATACGGGGGCCAAGTCCTAGGAGGCGCATCATCTTCCTGGCCTACAGATAGCTTGAGTGTCGGCCCTAGGGTCACCAACTTTCCCAGATTTGCCGTAACGGACTCTTCCGACAACTCAACGCACGAGGTCCGAGCCATATGAAATGATGAAGGAAAATATAAATACAAAATTAACACATGCAAGTATTTTTCTACAATGTGCAAAAATCAGTATTATAACAGTCTGCATTTTTTTATGAGCACGCCGAAACAAAATATTAGTTGTAACTAAGTCGCGAAATGCAATAATGTGTTATTGGTCGCTGCTGACTCACCAACCGTTTTATTTTATAAATGGCCACTTCGTGTGACATGGTTCAAAATAATCCTTTTCCATGAATCCCGAAGTGTCAGTTGTAAAAAAAAAATTCGTGAGTGCTTTTCACTCCAGAAATGTCTTCTTTTGCAGAACCTGGAAAGAAAATTTAATGTTTACGTTAGCACGGTGCACGTACGGTATGTCAAACGGGTTGGCGATTTATTAGTATTAGTTAGTTTATAAAAAAAACCTCGTACGCCCAGCTATTGAGTGTTACTCTTTATACCGCTAAGAAATGGACGATGAAAAAAAAAGTGTTCTTCGAATATTTTGTTGGGCGGATAAGAAAGAGCTCCATCATAAAATACGCGATTGAGTATTATGAACTGACGCGCTGTCCCTTAAAGAAGCGAGTTTTATAGGCTAATTTGACGATGACCACGCCCTCCACAACAGCGGACCAATAGCAGACGTTTTGTCGGCACGACTGATGAACTCTGTTCTTCCCAAGTCAAGTTAAGACATTGCGGAAGCAAACTGCAACTATAGTTCATCCATGATTACTTCCAACTTTACTGAAGCCCTGCTGAAGTACTACTTTCAGGATATTCCTCCGCCTCTCACAAAAAAAACTCAACAAAGTCTAGAAAATTACACCAAAGGGACAGCGTACCGCATTCGTGCGCACTCAGTTTAATAACATACTGCATGAGAACTATTTCTTACTATGGGCATTAACAACACACCGATTTTATCTCTGTTTTTAGTCATATTAATTTTAAATGATACACTGTAATTTAAACGTGTAAATTAAAAGGAATAGTTAATTTTTACCAAAAATGAAATACATTAATGTTAACAGAAGTATAAAACGCTTGCGGCACGTGACATAATTCGTAAACAATCGAAGACATCATTCATTTGGTGATTTTTCAGAGGTTTGATTCACAAAGCGTGAAGAAACAGCGAATAGACTACAGCAATAAAACGCTCTTATCTTCACTGCAACATGCGCACGTTTCATATATAGCCTGTCTGAGACTACGTGTAACGAGTGAGTGAACAGATCTGGGCGGCTCTTAACGCCGAGGTCTTGAGAGCCGACGAGGGTAAAGTGAGGTGAGCATGGAGTAGCGCCGGAATGCAAAGGCGGGGGAAACGGGGAGATCCCCGAGAAAACCCGCCGACCAGCGGCACGCGACACGATTCCCACGCGCGAAAATCCGGGGGCGACCCCGCCAGGAATCGAGGCAGGTTCGCCTTGGTGGTAGGAGAATGGTCTAACCACTACACCATCGCGGCTCCATTTTTAATCCAGAGACTTGTTACAAATGCGTGCAGTTTTACGGTGAATTAGGGACGGCGACAATCGTCCCCCGGGATGTATGCTGTGGCTGGCGGAGGCGGGTTATCAGATATCTGCACGCGCTTGACCCAGTTGCCTACATGCCGACGTGGGTCTAGATTGTCCGCGGTAGCGGCTGGGAGGGCGTACGTCGGCGACGTCCTTGTGGACTAACCACGGCCGCCGCCGAGATGCGCGCCGAAGATGCCCCACATAGAGTCGCGGCCGCGACCTCAACCCCAAGCAGCCAACCGCACGCGATAATTGCGACCAGGGGCCTCAACCGGGTCGAACACAAACCTTGCGTCCCCTTGGTTAAGGCGCAGAACACTTAATGATACAGAGTTGAAGTTGGCACGTGTTCTGCGGACTCCACTCGCACACACCAGCAAAATGGCGTCACCAGCCAGCAAAATGTTGGAACGCCGTTCGCCAATCAGTGCCTGGTAAGTTGATCGCCAGCCGGCAGCCCAGACAACAGAGAACATTGCTCAGCACCGCAGTAGCCAATCAGACACGAGGCGCGTTCCCGCATAACTACGCGCAGCCAATCAGACTAAGGATATGCCCACGCGAAAAGAACCCTCACGACATTTCGCCTCTGTGTACTTATCTACTGTGTGCTGTAGTTGTCAGATTAATTGACTCCTACCACGACGAACCGGATTCGATTACCGGCGGAGTCGCTCAAAGGTGAAGTCTACCATGCAAACGTGGAGGGCTCTGCGTTTTCCCGGTCTGCAGGCAATGAAGAATGCCTGCCAGTAATCCAATAATCGGTGTATCGTTGTTATTGAGCGTCAAAAATATTTCTGAAGAGAGCGTTTATTTTGAGTAAGATGAATGGAGTTGAGAGATTTTGGCGGCTCTTAACATCGAGGTCTTGAAAGCCGATGAGTTTGAGATGAGTTGAGAACGGAGCAGCGTCGGAACGTAAGGGCGGGGAAACGGGAGATCCCCGAGAAAACTCGCCGACCAGCGGCATCGTGCGGCAAGATCCCGGCTTGCGAAAATCCGGGAGTGACCCGGCCGGGGATTGAACCCGGTTCGTCTTGGTGGGAGGCGAGCAATCTAACCGCTCAGCCACCGCGGTCCCTTGCAGTGGCATCATGTCTGAAGAACGTGAAGTGCTGTCTGCAAGTGCGTAGTACCTACGCCGGTGAGTGAAGGGGACCTTGTTGACCTGGAGATAGTTGACGGGTTCGCTCGGAAACAGTCGTCTCTCGGAAGCCGCATGATGCGGCGTGCCGCAGGTACTCAGTGAGATGTCGACGGACCTGGCTGGGAGAACTGGCTCAACGAGGCTCCCAGCTAGACTGCCTCGTCGTGGGAGGGAGGCGTCGACGGCCGGGGTGCCTCCAGCAGCCCGTTGTAGCTTGCTTCCTGGCTCGATCTCCGCTATATAAATACTCCAGACGACCGTCTGCGTGTTAGTCCCCACTGTCTGGTTTCCTTCAACGAACCTCACGCGCAGTCACTGCCGTCGTTAGGGGTGTACACACGCAACGCGTCCGCCCAATAATAACCTTTCTTTCTTGGCCTTATGTCATATAGCTTTTTACTTACAGGTAGTGCTAGTGATTTTTCGCGAAAAAAATATGATTAAATGGTATACTTCAACACTATAAGCACCCAACGGCAGTTTGTCTATTTCCATCTGTTGATTTCTTCTTCAGAATTAGTTTTCATATTTTACCGGTTATTCGGTAATATCAGCACAGTTCCTATGTGATTCGTGTGCAGACTGTTAACACGTGTCAAGACGTGATTCAACCAATCAAAAGTAAACGAAGCCTACAGTGTTTTGAACTACTACTTGTCGTGCAATCTTTTCGCGAAATCTCACTGCCCCTAATTATAACGGCACTGACATTCCGGGGGTTGTGGGGAACTGCAACACTCCTTAGGTTTTGACTTTTTTTTCAATAATCCACCGCCAACGCTGGCTGTAGATATTGCAAGACATTATTACCGCGAGATGGACCAAGTTTCATCTTGGCCCTCGAGACAATGGAAACTACACAGGCTTGCTGCTGCTTCTGTGCGCCCGGGAAGGAGTAAGAAGATCCCGGGAGGGGAGGGCGGCCCCGTGCGCCCGCGAAGGGGTTGCAACGCCGGGGGTTGGCAAAAGGGGAAGTAGGGGAAGTGCAGGGGACTCCGCGCGGCTCGACTGCGTATCGTCGTACTGTGCGGGCCGCAGTCGGTGCTGGAGGCGCCGAGACGCCGGGCGTCTAGTCGACATGAGGCTGCGCGCGGACAGCACGGGCAAGACGGCCCTCTGGAGGTGAGTCGCGGTGCCTTCACCCTACGTTCGCGCGTCTCCAGCGTCCGGGCAGTGATATTTCGCGAAAAGATTTCGAGACAAGATATAGTCCGAAGCACTGTATGGTCGTCCAGCTTCTTTGATTGGCTAAAAAATTGTTCTGGCCCGTGTTAACCGTTTGCGCACGAATCACGAAGGTTCAGTGTCGCAGTTACTTAGTCCTGAGTGGCTTGGTCAAAGACGGACGCGGCACCAGCAGCCAATGGAGGTATAACAACAGCTGAGGTGTGTATATGGTATTGAAGTCTACTGTGTGCTCCGATTTCTACGCGAAAAGTCACTGGCACCTACGAGAATTACACTACCGTAAGTCACTTGTTCCCAGTTCATTTGCTTTATTCATTAATAGGTAAAAGTTTATCAATAGCGGTAGTGAAATTTCCCAAAAAGATCTCAAGACAAGTTATATTACACAATACAGTAGGGTCGTTCACTTGTTTTGATTGGCAGAATTACGTTTCGACTCGTGTTAACTATCTGCACACGAATCACGTAGGAACCATGCCGATGTTGCCGGATTCTGAGTGGGCCGGTCAAAAATGAAAACTGCTTCTCAAGCAGACAGCAACCAATGCCAATATACAAATTTCTGTTGGGTGCTTATAGTAGTGAAATCTACCGCGTACTCATATTTTTCACAAAAAAAATCACTAGATCTACTTGTTAACTGAATGTTACATTTTTTTCCGTTGATTGGTATCATCGATTCGGGGTGATAGTGCAGAGATAAAGGGAACTGCTGATTTAGCAGCCGTGAATATAGGTGACTCACTTGTAGCTTGTTTCAACTGTCAGTAAATCTGTGCGGAGCTCAAAGTGTTAGAATAAATGCAGTTATGGAGCGGTGATGTTGGTTAAGTTTAGCTGCGCGAATGTTCAGGCACAACGCGGACCGTCTGTACGTGAACAGTTGTGACCTGTAGCGTCGCAGAGAAGTGCGAGAAAACACCACCTCACCCGGTCGATCGCACATTGAGTTAGAGTGTTGCAAGCAAGTAATTGTTTTGGCATGCGCTGTACTTGTGTTCAGCGTTCTCTTCAAAGTCACTGAACAACGTGCTGCTTGCCTTAGTCATCTACGTCGACGAGGTGTGCAAATTTCCACAAGTCAGATTAATGACGAGGCACACGCTCAAAAATGTTGAGCACTCGTGCCTAAGAGACCTGCAAGATTCGCGCTATTCTTTGGATTCAGAATAGACGTGTAACAAATAGATCCATGTTATGCTCTTGTCATTGGACTACTGTTCGTTTGAAATACCCTGGGTGGCCTTGGGACCAATCGGAAACAAGTAACGTCAAGATAGCCCGTTCATAACCCACCAAATCATAAGCAGTATGGGCAGGGCCAGTGACTTTTCGCGTAATAATCGGAGCATGCAGTAGACTTCAATACTATACACACACCTCAGCTGTTGTTATACCTCCATTGGCTGCTGGCGCCGTGTCCGTCTTTGACCAAGCCACTCAGGACTAAGTAACTCCGACACTGAACCTTCGTGATTCGTGCGCACGGGCCAGAGCATATTTTAGCCAATCAAAGAAGCTGGACGACCCTACAGTGGTTTCGACTGTATCTTGTCTCGAAATCTTTTCGCGAAATATTACTGCCCCTAAGTATGGGTCCTCACTTTTGCAGAAGAGAATAATCAACTCTGCAGCCGTGCTGTTTACAGGTGCCGGTTGTAAGTGTCGCTCATATGTGTCACGGTGAGTCACAGTTGTGGACACGGTGAGTACGCGAGTTAAACTATGGGCGTTATAGCGTGCGCACAGCGGGCAGCGATTCATAGCGGAGTCAGACGGTAATGACCAGCGTTCTGACCGCACACGAGTTAAAAACAAAAAAAAACAAAAAAGAGTCGTGGATGATGGAATGCAGATCGTGTTAACTGCGCTGTTGTTGTTATCATTTCCTGCAGCGCATTCCAAACGAAACAACACCACTGGCAACATTCCCTGGCTCTTTTTTATTGTGAAACGAACGCACCGGAAATGAAACTGTCCACCAAAACGTATTTCGTGCACTTAAATTCCTGTGCCACAGTATGTTGTAAATAGGTACGGATTTTTTTTCTAGCTCTGTACGTACTGGCCGTTTCATAAAACTGAGATATTCACAACAGGATGATTTTATGAAATGGAACGACATTTCTATTGAAATGCTCGAAACTTATCGCTTAATTAAGACTGAAAATATAAAACTAGTAATCTTTTATTTTTGTGATGAAACATGGCACCACGATAGCCTCAGCATGCCTCTACGGACTCCAGCAGAGGTAATTTATTCATCGGCTGCTGCCGCAGACAGGATACATACTTATGTTAGACTCCGTTACAGTGGAGAGAGAGATTGGGGTGGCTCTTAAAAACGAGGTCTTGAGAGCCGATGAGGGTGAAATGAGGTGAGAGTGGGGCATCGCTAGAATGCAATGGCGGGGAAACGGGAGATTGCCGAGAAAACCCGCCGACCAGCTGCATCGTCCGGCACGATTCCCACGTGCGAAAATCCGGGAGCGAGAGCGACCCCGCCGTGAATCGAACCTCGAACACTCTAGAAACTGCGGCACCGTGGCCCTGTGTTTGTCGCCGATTTGCAACGTTAAATCATAGGAGCTCTGAACAAAAGTTGTGTTTTGTAAATACAAACATTTTAACGCCACTGTTTTAGTTATTAAAGCTTGTGTAAAGAAGGTTTCATTATCATTAGAGATGATGAAAAAATCGTGAGAATGTTTTGAGCCAACATTTCTTCTATAACACTCATAACTAGTTTATTCTTTCATGATTTGATGAAAAAGGTTTTAACTCGGCTAAGTTGTTCGCAGACCAATCACGAACGTTCTGCCTTGCAGTATCAGAATCCACATTGGCCCAGTGAAATGGGGCAGTAGCTACATACATGCATGACAGCCGATAAGGAAAGAAAACTGCCGGGCATGTATACAGTACGTTGAATCCTAGCAAACTGTCAACTTTTTGTGCCATAAACCATCATCTCTGGTTATCATATTTACTCACCCGGAGCTTGCCGTTTATCATCGGCTGGTCTATGAGGCCCTACTTGACTGAGCCAACTTATAAATAGATTACATCGGTACTGAAAGTTTGTGATTTATATGCAAACAGCCGTAACTCGTCAGAAATACCTGCACTTAAGTATAGACGCCAGGTGAGGCCACAGTGTTTTCGAGTATATCAAGGCCGCTTCAGAAGTATTTTTGCTGGGTTAACAAATTCATAGCCAGTGTACACAATTGTTAGAGACCTGAAAAATTCGCGTTTTCATTTCGGGACAAGCTAGAATTCAAAACCGCGTACGTTTGTTTTGCTAATGCTATTGGTCTACCCATTAAGTTACACCTCCTGGACAACTCTGAGCCTATAATAAACACACAGTAAAGTGCAGACCGAATCACCGTCTTCCGCTAATACAACAAGCAACCAATGAACAGTGATATCTGCATGATTTTGCATACGAAAATAGAGTATAGCCTACAGGTCATTGAACTCGCGAATTTTTGAGGTCTCTAACAATTGTGTACACTACGCACGTGTAGGTAAGTTTTGCTCTGTACTGCACACTACGAAGCTGAACGACCAATGTCCTTACCTGTGGATAAATGATTCGCAAACCGTCCTACTGATACAAGTCATAATTGGTTCATACAATTTAATCAAACGTAGATCCTACAGATCATTGGCTGTGACAACGAAACAAGTGCTGCACCGACTTACGTACAGCACGCATCATAAAATATTTCGTTTGCAACATCTGAAACCGTTAAATTAAAGTGGATCTGAAAAGGTTAACTTTAATTCTGTTGTCCTCTGTTGTGGTTTGATGTCCTTTTGCAAAGCGAAACCCCCTCGTTCTGTATGTTTGTCTGGGAACGCCACGGAAGGCCGATCTTCGCTCTCGAAAATAATTCGCATGAGCATCAAGGGCGGGAAGGAGAGTGCTCGAGCAAGCGTGCAGCGCCGAGGGCGGAGCAAAACGCAAAGATTAGCTAATTAATGCACAAACCCCTCAGCCTTAATTCCAAAAGCAACGCTGACAATTTCAGGAGGAGGAGGGAGACTGAATTATTTTGCACGTTAAACATTACAGTGAAGGAGAAAATTTCGTGAACTGAAGGACGGGCCATTTTGGCGTCTTTCCCGGGTCGTACTATCGCAGATCATTTTTGTAGTTTAATATTAATTATCAGCATTTACGTGTCTCATGTGTAATAACGCCGTATTTGCGAAGATACGGAAACTATATTAAAATGGCGGCAGCAGATCTTTCTGCCTTGATGAACTCGTCTTGAGCTGTAAGATATATTTTCACAAAATAGCGTTAATTAAACATTAAAAAAAAAAAAGTTTGATTCAAAAGTACACAACCGCCTCGAGTAAGACGTAACTAGAGATAAGCAAGAGGAAATGATGCAAACGTAAGCGTTAAAATGAAGGGGAAAAAAAAGGAACAACTTACCTAACAATCTACGTCCAGCTAAAATAGATACACAGAAAATTGATCAGGAACGGTGACGGCACACAAGTATAATTCATTCGCGGTTACTTACGATGTTTCTGAAGCCCTGCTTCTACTTTAAGACTATTTTTCCGTCTCATGCGAACAAAAAAAGTCCAGAAAATTACACCAAAAGAACAAAACACCGCATTCGTGCGTACTCAAGTATAATCATATTTTGCTTGAGAACGGTTTCTTACTAGGCATTACCAACACACCTATTTGTTCCCTGCGTTTTTTATAAAAAATATATAATTTGTATATTAAATATAACTACAGTAAAAATTAGATTCAAACAAAAATAAGATAACTCCATGTTAACAGATGTGTAAAATGCTTTTGGTGAACGACATATTCAGGAAACAAACCAACACGCCATGCATGGGCGATGTTTCGAAGGTTTGATTCAAGATGTGCGACAATAATGCGTTTCCGAGACAAGATACGGTCCAAAGCACTGTAGGGTCGTCCAGCTTTGGCCCGTGCTAACCGTCTGCGAACGAATCACGAAGGTTCAGTGTCGGAGTTACTTAGTCCTGAGTGGCTTGGTCAAAGACGGACACGGCTCCAGCAGCCAATGCAGATATAACAGCAACTGAGGCGTGTATATAGTATTGAAGTCTACTGTGTGCTCAGATTTTCACGCGGAAAGTCACTTGCCCTATCTATAAACGAGTCCGCTGTTCGCGGAAATGTGGATGAAGTCAACAAACAGCTGCTCGTTCCGGGCGACTTCCGGAAAGGCCCAAACTGACTGCGTTCTACGGAAACATAACTTTAGAGACGAAACAGTCTCGTCTTCACCGACATCGCAAGGCGTTTTTTGGAATTTTTTTTTTTTGCGTTTTCCCGGTAGAAGCCGCAGGACAGACGTGTTTCTCCGCTACGGCGGGGCAAAGTCGGGAAACCTGCGTCGTAACGTGGAAATGTATTTGCAGACATGCGCCTGCTCCAGGGAGCGTTGATGACTCCGCTGTTTCGAGAAGTTTACTTTCCGCTCGGCTCTGTTTACCGCGCGTTCCGGACGCAGAAGCAGCGGCTATTCGAGAGGGGCTTCCGTGATAAACTAACGTGATTCGGACGCTAGAAGTGACACGTGCGTCCGTGGCTCGCCCGAGATTCGACCACAAAACCTTCGAGGTTGCCTCGGTCGTGGATTGTAGGTCGAACTCAGCGCTCCAAGAAACTATTCGCCAATTTACTATAAAGCTGCTACTCGCTGGCAAATCACTGCAGCAAGAGAAAAATTCTGGGAAGCAGTTGTTGGACCAGTGAAAATCCACTATAAATCAGTAAAAAAAACACCGTTTTATCGTAGTGGCGAAATTTCAGTGATTGGTTTGTATTTACTTGTACTGTACTGCGGTTACTTCCAACCTTCATCATGCCCTCCGTAGGTTCTACTTTCAGTGCTATTCCTCCGCCTCGTGCAAACAAAGCTTAACGTGTTCTAAGCGGTCGCGGTGGCTGAGCGGTTAGCCTGCTCGCTTCCCGCCAAGAACAAACCGGGTTCAATCCCCAGCCGGGTCACTCCCGGGTTTTTGCGTGTAGGAATCGTGCCGGACGATGCCGCTGGTCAGCGGGTTTCCTCGGGGATCTCCCGTTGCCCCCGCCCTCGCGTTGGCTCTCAAGACCTCGATGTTAAGATCCGCCCAAATCTCTCTGCTCTACACACTTGTTCCTTCCACTTTAATTGAAAAGTAGTTTTCCGGGCTGTTGTTTCATATCACAACGATGTTATATGTACATGTATAAAACAGTATTTTCTTTCCCCTTGAATGACCTTAAACTTTCAGTGCGGTCAGATTTAGCCAACTTGAAGCAAATGTCCTCAATTACAATTCAAAAGCGCGAAATATGAGGCCATGTGTCGTGTTTGAGCGCGGTTTGCACACATGTTCGTTATTTGCTGGCAGAAGTAAAGGAATTCTGGATATTTTAACTTAGAACGCTGAAAAATGATTTACAGCGAACGCCTACCATCAATTTTTCTCGCTCGTACGTATTCCTTGACATCATCGTCTTCCTCTGCACCAGAGACTACTAATAGGACGGGGTCAGAAATAAACTGCATGCACATAAATACAACCACCCCCCACCCCTTGCAAGTATTTTTATAAAAGCCGCTTCCCGATTGGCCTCTGAGCGCCTCATAGGTCGCAGTTTGCCTTTCGGAAAAGAACAGAGGCACTCTGGGATGCAATTATGAAACCAAGTTCACGACGGAAACCGTAAGACGTGCCAACTATTTTATGATTGGTTGCTCGTTGTTCCGTGGATCCACTGAAAACCTTCGTATCGTTTCTAAAGTGCCAGTTGTTATAAGTAGAGACCTGAAAAATTCGCGGATTCATTTCGGGACAAGCTAGAATTGAAACACATATATCTTAGCGTTACTTCTGCAATTGGCTCACGACCTAATTGACACCTCCTCCAGGACTGTGAGCCAATAGTAAACATGCAACAAAATGCAGTACCAATCATGACCTCTCACTGTGAAAGCAGGCAGCCAATGAGCAGTTGATATCTCCTTGAGTGTGCGAACAAATACGGAGTCTAACCTGAAGGTCAATGAACTCGCGAATTTTTCCGGTCTCTTAGTTATAAGAAATTCGTAAGTACTTTTCACGCTATAAGTTTCCTCTTTTGCAACACCTGGAATGAAAAAAAAATATTGTGTACGTTAAGGGGTTAATTTACTCTGTGCCGCGGTGGTTCCGTGGTTCGATGGTTCTAATCACTACACATCTTAGGCTTCTGTCTGCAAATCAAGGACGTGCCGTAACTCAGTCAAATATCGCGGTATATTTCCACAAAGGAACGCGGACAATAACTAAGGACGTACAAATTTCGCGATATTATTCGGCGACAAAGTAGACCTCAATAACTTGTACTTTTTGGTCGCTGCTGCAATTGGACCACGTTTCATTTTGGCACGCCCTGTGGGACTCACGACCAATAAGAAACAGTTAACAGTTAACTGTGAAATGACAGACTCGGGTATAATCAAGTTGTTGAGAGATTTGGGCGGCTCTAAACAACGAGGTATTGAGAGCCGACGAGAGTGAAATGAGATGAGAATGTAGCGGTGCCGGAATGAAAAAGCTGGGGATACGGGAGATCCCTGAGAAAACCCGCCGGCCAGCGGCATCGTCCGGCACGATTCCCACTTATCAAAATCCGGGTGGCCCTTCCAGGGATTGAACCCGGTTCGCCTTGATGTGAGGCGGGCAGTCTAAGGGTAGAATAAAGTTGTAAAATAAAATTTGTCCCTCCTGAGTCATGGGTCAATTAACGACCCGAGTTTACACACGCCAATTTTTTTTTTTTTTTGTATTTGTTCCATGAATTCTTTGGAAACTAGTTGCCAAATATATTTTTACAACATGACATGTAAATTACAGTAAATTTCACAAAATCTTAGTGTGGAATAGGTAAACGTGACGTTGAATTTTAACGAGCAGGTGTCGTAGACCTCAGTGGAAGGTGACGATTGGACTTGCGTTCCCCAGAAGGTGCCAAACAACGTGTGGTCCAATGGCTGCAGTTATACAAAAACACGTGTTTTGAATTATAGCTTTTCACAAAATTAATCCGCGAATTTTTCAGGTCTCTACTAATTGGAGAGTCCCCACCTTGTTCATGATTCCAGAGGCTGATTAAGATTGCGCAAGTCGACGGCCGGACACACCCATCTTCAGTGGTCCTCTCGTTCCAATGGCCCGACGACAAAAGACACCGCCCGCGGACTACACTGCCCCATATCGGCTGCGTTGTCCCCGTTTACTGGCCGGTGGAGGGGGTTTCTGTGGTATGCGATTTCATAACTAATTTCAGCGATCACGGCCCGTGTCCTGGATAAATAAGTGAAGGTGTGATCAGGCAGGCCGCTCTGCTAAGGGCCTGACCACAACTCGTAACAGCGTGCACTGAATGACATGCGCCCAGCCCAGTAAAGTTGGCAACAATGGAGGGAAAGTAGTTCCATGTCATATCGTCGAATTAAAAGTGTTAGGTAAACACTTGTTATTACATTAAATTATATATTTTGCTTTCTGTATTTTTAATGCACCAAAGTGTAAAAATTAGCAGATGTGTATAGTATTTACTCTTCTAATAATTTCATATTTTCACTTTACCGACGCATGAATAAAGTGATAAGGCCCATGCCAGTGTTAATTTTTCATAACGCGGAAGAATACACAACTTACATACAAGTAGATTTAAGGCAGGGTTTTCAAAAGTGCTCGGATTACCGTGAACAGCTTCTATATATTTTTAAAAACAGTTATTTGGAAACCGAGCTCCAAGATCATTTTTATTAGCACTACAATTAAAACAGAGCAAACTTTACACCATATTATTGTGGTATTAATAAAACTTAAATTTTGTTTTGGCAAGAGAATACTGTATACATCAAATTTAATAAAAACTTGTAGGTACGTAAAGGATCTACTTTGTATTTCATTAAACAGTATGTTGTAAGGATGCAATATTTTCCTAGTAATAATACAAGAAGAATTTTTGGCATCTCGTTTTCAAAGAATTGTTTGTAAATTGCACAAAAACAATGTTTTTGTGTCTTGCACTTACAAGCGAAGGAGCACTTAATGAGTCCGCTAACAGCGTTTTTTTATGCCGCTTCCTTTCTCGTATGTTCTCGGATGCGAGAAACATCTTGAGGCGTGTGCGGTCGTCGTGACGTCGAGGAATTACACCGTCTGAGACGTGCGAGGTACGAAACTCGTCGGTTATACGTCTGCGAAAGAGACGCTAATTGTTTAGCCGGCTGCTCCGTTTACTGACGTCGTGTTCGCGGCTGGGGAAGTATTTATTGGAGCGTCGTTTATCCTCTTGAAGGACGCGGCGACCTTAAATTCCGCGCGCAGACACCGCGCGAGCGGTCCTGATGTACATTGTCTCACCATCCATCTTCCCTTCCGTGTGTTTTATGGCCCACGCGGTTATTTCCGCGGACAGGTGCGCTACGTCTTACGTCCCGCGTTTAACGCGACATAGCCCAGTGTTCACAATTGTGTACGTTACGCACGTGTAGGTAATTTTTGTTCTGAACCGCGCACTGCGAAGCTCATCGACCAATGATCTAACCTTTTGGTAAATGATTAGCACAAACCACCTTACTGGTCTAACTCATAATCGGTTCATATGACTGTAGCTGAACATATAGCCTACGGCTCATCGGCTGTGACAACGAAACAAGTGTTTTTTTCGAACTAAGTACAGCACGCACATTAATATTTTTTGTTTGCAACACGCGAAACCCGTAAATCGAAGTGGGTCATAAAGGGGTGGAATGAACATTAGGACGTACGCGATGCTTGCAATAGAATGTCTCTGGTCCGTGATTACTGAATGTGCTCTGTCCCGAATTAATTTACGAGCTTAAATGTTGCAATCGTTCAGTATTTTGATGATTGCTGTACACATGTGGAGCGTGCTTCTCGCGATCAGTGAACAACGTACTGCGAGTTATAGAGAGTTTCACTCCTAGATCGCAGTGTAATGGACACTCGCTCTCTCTTTCCAATGCACGCTTTCTGTCGTGAACGCTGTCCTCGTTCCTGCGTGCTCGGTTGCCTGATAAGTTATCTTTTTGCAGCCTCGAAAAAACATATGCCATTTTCATTGCGCGCGCGCCTTGCAATCACAATGATAGAGTTTCTCACAGGTTTCAGTTCAAAAGCAGCCGCTTAGCTTCGCGTCGCAGGATTGGATTCTCTTTAGGGTTGCCATAGAGGCACTTTCAATCAGGCCGTTTCCTCCGCCACCCATTTGTTACTCAGCCTGCGAGTTACGCCGGAAAGCTGGAGTTATCTGGCAACAGTGCGCGCCATTTACACTGTATTGCAATCTAGGAGTGGGACGCTCTATAGCTAGAGACCTGAAAAATTCGCGAGTTCAATGACCTGTAGGCTATACTCTATTTTCGTATGCAAAATCATTCAGATATCTCTGTTCATTGGTTGCTTGTTTTATTAGCGGAAGTCGGTGATTTGGTCTGCATTTTACTGTGGATTTATTATAGGCTCAGAGTTGTCCAGGAGGTGTAATTTAACGGGTAGGCCAATAGCATTAGCAATACAAACGTACGGGGTTTTGAATTCTAGCTTGTCCCGAAATGAATACGCGAATTTTTCAGGTCTCTATCTATAGCTGATGTCATCTTCAACAATTCAGAAATGAGAAGTGCAGAAACTTCAGGAAATCAGATCACTCACAAGGGAGACGCTCAAAATACCGACTACTGGTTCCTTGTTGAGTACAGTGCCAACCATAGATATCCACCATGTGCAACATGTCCTCAATCATCGAGACGGGAACTGAATGGGTTAATGTAGAAGGGGAGGGATCTCCAACAGAGCACTGGCACCCGAATGCACAACATATGCAGAACTCGTTAATACATGCCGTTGTAGGCTGTTCACAGTAAACTGAGCACTTTTGAAAACCCTGCTTAAGATTTACTTGTATTCACATTATGTATTCTTCCACCCTACGTAGAATTAACATTGCCGTGTGCCGCGCCACTTTATTCATGCGTCGGTCAGGTGAAACTATGCAATTGTTAGGAAAGTAAATATTTTACAAATCTGCTCATTTTTACACTTTGATGCCTTAAAGAAAGAACAGAAAGCGAGAGAAATAATTTAAGTTATCACAAATGGTTACCTAACACTTTTTATTCAACGTTAATATAAAGAACTACTTTCCCTCCGTCATTACCAACTTTACTGGGCGCATGTCACTCAGTGCGCCCGTTAAAATATATGCAGGTAGGGGCAGTGCCTTTTTTCTATGGTTGATTTCAAAAGTGCTCACTTTATCGCGAACCTATAGACCATTTTGCTTACATGTGCGGCTGGAGCTCGCGGTACGAGCGGTTCTTTCGTCTTCTGTATTATTAAGTACTNGGGGGGGGGGGGGGGGGGGGGGGGGGGGGGGGGGGGGGGGGGGGGGGGGGGGGGGGGGGGGGGGGGGGGGGGGGGGGGGGGGGGGGGTTTGTGCAGAGAGCAAGGTCAGCTCGCATGTTCGTGTCTGTGGCGTGCGTTATCTCTCCATGTCGGCCAGTGTGGCCAACACTGCGCCGTAGCTTTTTACGTCTCTAACTCTCCGCAGATAAGCTGGGCGCCTCGCAAACACGCGCTCTACTGGCATCATTTGTTGGAAACACATTAAGGGGCAGTAGTACCCACTCCATCTTCGAATTTTCTTACTAATCTTCGTAATGAAAATGTATGACCAGAAATTAAAAAAAAACTAAAGCTAGACATGACGTAGAGGACTACTTAAAGAATTTTTGGAAATTTTGTAGGGTTTCAATTATACCTGTATTTTCCCATGTGGGATTGAAATTATTAAATAATTAGGTAATGTTTGATTACGGTTACAGATGTGAAACTAATCATGTAAGAAAAATAAGTGGGATTTCGAAATAAATGTTAAAATGTTCCCTATGTCTTGACTAGCTTGGTTTTGAATATTGACTCCGAAAATTAAGTTATGGAGGAAAATACGTAAATCCAAGATGGCAAGGGTACTTCCCCCTTAAATGGCTGTTGGTAAGGCGCAGATTGCGGAGTGTTGTTGTATCGCTTCTCTTACTCCGTCGCCCTAAAAAATAAAAATATCACCTAAGGAAAATAGCGCAATTAATAATTTATTCGCGTAATAAAATGGGAAAAGCAGTGGGCTAATTATTTGGGCTGTAGGCGAGTGTACTTTCTTCACAGTTCTATCGAATGTTAAGAGAACTATATCACAAAAATAAACATTTCTAATCCCCAAACTATCAATTTCATAGCATATAACGGTATCTCAGTTACCTGAACAACGCCAGGTAACAAATGACTACTTTAATAAAGTAACCCTTTAAATGGTAACATAGGCCTACCCGTAATATCGCAAACCCCGCGAAATTGTCTATTTGAAAAAATAGACATATTGTCAAAACTTCGAGTATTAAAATTAAAAAGATTCCCAAGTTAGTACTTTACGCCTCGTAAAAAAATAAAAATTTGCATTTTATACACGCACATGACATTGTTTCATGCTGTTAAATTTGGCAAAACTTTCTGTAAATTTCTTAGAGGTTACATTTTTTTTGCCACTGGTTCATTTTAATGTGTGCTTCAGTTTACGTTATTCATTTACAAAAAAAAATTACCTTGGCAGCTAACTATGCGAACACTATGCAGAGGGAAAAAGTTTCATCACGTGATTTTTTCTTTCACTTTACAGTGTGCACAAATTATGTATAAGCTGAACGACACCGTACATGTTCAGGATTCATCTCCAAGCACCCCTTTCAAAATATAGTCCATTCTAGGTTACTTCTTACTTTTCTGAAGCCCTGCTGAAGTTCTACTTCCAAGCTATTCCTCCGCCTCATGCAAACAAAGTTTAACAGAGTATAAAAAATTATACAAAAGCACTCACTGTCATAATTTTTTGGCGTAAGAACAATTTCTTACTAGGCATTACCAACACACATTTATTCATTCGGTTTTTATTCATATTAATTTAGAATTGAATAATGTAATATATATATAAAATATAAATACATGTTAAATTTAAATTTAACGCAAGTATAAAACACTTGTGATACACGCCGTATTTAGGGAACAACCAAGCACCTCATACATGGGGCGACTTTTCAAAAGTTTGATTCGAAAAGTGTGAATATACCGTGGACAGAATAAACAGCCAGTGAATGACGCGTATAAATGCTGCTCAACCCCCGCTGGCAGCCGACAGATGTGTTGGATGTGACGGTTGACGTAGTTCTTGCGTAACGCCCAGTGACGTCAGCTGCCACAAGGGTGGTTATCGTCCCGCGGTTGCTAAACCCTCTTCTTCAGACTCCCCTACAGCTTGTTCCAAACCCACCTCTATTTTACATTATACAACACACTAAGATTTGCGGTGTCAGTTTACACACTCATTGAGAAAGCATAGGTGGTAATGTTTCTTTTCCGTACACCCATCCACGGTAACTTAAAAATGGTATATTCGCGGTTTCTTCACACTTTCTGAATCGAACTTTTGAAAACTCACGAAGTGACGTGTTTAGTTGTTTCCTAAACATTTCAAATGTTATATACTTATGGCTTCACGCTGCATGACGATAAATAAAGCAGCACGCCCAGTTCAGCATCTTGCGCGTAGAGGCGACAGAACGTTCGATTTGAATGTCGTTGTCACCCTTACCGTCCAGTGAAGAGGACGTTGCACTCGACGTGCCAACAGCCTCAAGCACACAAACATATGCGCTGGAACAGATTTACGTCAGATGTCGGAGAGTTGTATCGATGCCAGCGCAGTTCCAAACAAACATCTGTCAATTTCGACACCTAGAATTGTATAGTAATTTGAGGGATGGTTAAGCGCTCGTCACCTCGCTCCCGTGTTTCAAAACCACAGAATACCTCGGAGGGAGACAGATGTCGCTGGCGGGTGTCCCACACGGCGTGGTCGCGATGCTCTCCGTCGGCCAAGCTAAACATTCCTGCGGGACTGAAATGGCATGAGAGCCGGACCTTATCAGCTGCTTGAAAAGACGCGGCGAAAAAACAACATTGAAGCCCATTGGTGAGAATTAAACTTTTTGCTGAAGCGGGAAATTATATTTTATTGAATTCGAGACTTTTTTTGAGATTGGCGTTTTCCAGAAAACAGATGGATAGTGATTTTTCGTCGTAGACTTCATTTCTGTAAGCACCCAAAAGCAGTTCGTCTCTTACCATCGGTTGCTGTCTGCTTGAGAAGCAGTTTTCGTATCTGACCCAGCCACTCAGAATTCGGCAACATTGGCACGGCTCCTGCGTGATTCGTGTGCAGACAGTTAACATGTGTTAAAAAAAAAAGTCAGCCAATCAAGATAAGTAAACGACCCTACAATGTTTTGAAATATAACTTGTCTTGAAATCTTTTCGCGAAATTTCACTTCTCGTACCGATGACGAGAGGAAAGCTGTTGGCATGCGTGTAGGATATTCAAGTATAGCCTGCGCAAGAATATGTTCGCGACAGTCGGGCGACGATACTTATAGGTTATAAACTAACAGCAGTATTATTTGTCTTCAATCTATGCCTTGTGCGATATTAAGTACACCAAATACGTCACGAAATTTTGCGCTGCACCGAAAACTTGGGTTTTGACAGTCAGTATATCTTAGTCGTCTGTGACCTCGTGTACAAAACTTATCAGCTCTCTCTCTCTCTCTCTCTCTCTATCTCTGTCTCTCTTTATGTCTGTCTGTCTGTCTCTCTCTCGACGAGGCCTAGTTAAAGGATACGCGCTCGCCGGGAAGAAGAAACTAAAGAGCGCTGTGTAAAGTGCAGGAGTGTCCGTGAACCGAACAGAAACTGGCCTTGGTAGCTTGTCGGGTGTCGGTGGCAAGGGCTTGGCCTGCTGCCTCCCGTCGAACAAGGGTCGCTCCTGTTCGCCCCTCTTTCTCGACGTCGGCTCCCTCGAGGACGTCGGACTGCAAGACAACGTTTCCCCGCATCCCTTGCGATTCTAATTGATAGGGGAAAGGTGCGTGTATAATTAGCAAGGATATGCGAACTTCGCGAATTCACTCGGCAGCAGCGTAACCTTCTCGATCCTTCTGTAGGGACCACGGCGGTGATGTGGTCAGACTGCTCGCCTCCCAATCAGGCGAACCGGGTTGGATTCCCGGCGGGGTCGCTCCCGGATTTTCGCATGTGGGAATCGTGCCGGACGAAGCCGGTTGGTCGGCGGGTTTCTTCCCGTTTCCCCGCACTTTCATTCTGGAGCTGCTCCATCCTCACCTCGCTTCACCCTCATTGGCTCTCAAGACCTCGATGTTAAGAGCCGCCCAAATCTCTCCACTCATTCCTTCGCATTCTCGGGCTGTAGTCTGTTTGCAGTATCATCACATTTATTGAATCAAACTTTCGAAAAATCACCACATGTATGACTTTTTAGTAGCTGACTAAGCATTCCATGCATCACAAGCGTTTTACATTTAAATAAACATATAATTTTCTAATTTCTGGGTAAATGTAAAATTGATCTACATTTTATCTACAAATTACAACATTTCTTTTATCATTACTGTAAATAAAAACAATAAGTTATAGGTGTTTGGTAATGGCTGATAAGAAATGGTTTGCTTGCAAAATGTTATTAAAGTGAGTGCGCATAAATGCTGTGCGTTGTCCCTTTGGTGTAATTTTCTAGACTCTGTCGAGCGTTGTTTGCGTGAGGCGGAGGAATATCCTGAAAGTAGAACTTTGGACTGGGCTTCAGAAAAGTTGGAAGTAACCGTGAATGAACTGTGCTCTGTGTCACTGTCAACCGTAGACTAAAGATGAGGTAGACAGGTACCGGGATCGATACCCGGCGCCTCCACCATTTGTTATGAGCCTGGGCGGCTCATAACACTCTTAGGAAAGGTTAAGTTTAAGGAAAACAGGATAAGCTAAGATAATTAAAAAGGATTGCTTGAAATGATTAATAAAGACTTAACTTGATCTAAAGTTAGAAGAGTATACAATGATATTCAATTAAAGTTAAGTCCAACGGAAGAGAAAGGGAAGGACTTAAGGAAGGCTATTAGTTAAGGAGGAGGATCACATATAAAGGAAGCGAACTTACCCCAGCCTCGCACCCGGACCCTCTGACGGAAGCAGCCCAAGGAACAGCCGCTGTCTGGTCTGGTGTTCGTAGTAGACGACGCCGGTCCTGGTCGTTGACGTCTATTTCACACTTCTCGCCCCACCACGTGACCGTGACGAACTTTGCTCCGATTGGTTCCCTTAGTGCTCTGGAGGCGAGCTGCTTCGGTTTTTGTGTTACTTCCCTGAAATGCGCTTGGATCAGCAACTTCGCTGTTGCCGGGCGTCTTGTGTGAATGCCCCGTCGACTTGCTGCAGTCATTCTTAATCTGATGTTTTGATTCTCAGGCAGTTTTGTGGCGTCTTCGCGCCATTATTCTGTCCTGTCTGCAGTCGTTCTGGCTTGGCGGTAGTGAACTCTGTGGCGCCTTTTCTTCGGTTTTGCTTGGTTAGGAAGTTTGAACGGGACCAATCATAACAGTACGTACCTACACTGACCTATCCCAAACCAACAAAACTGTCAAAGCCACGTGGTCAACAGTAACGAACGTGCTTGTTCATATCTTAATTTTCTAAAGACAAGCACTTTTGCTTGTGTGAAAGACTTTATACCAGTTTGAATTCAACCAAACTGCATCACGAATTGGTTTAGAGAAAATGAATAAACATCTCGGAGCACTTGTTTACCAAACAGTGTTGTAACCTCAAGTCCAATCCACGCCGTTCATGACAATCGTGTTGGCTGAAAAGCAGCTCGATGTTGGTACTCGGAGACTGGTTGTGCGCAACCACATGCTCACTCTACGCCGTCAACGACACGTTAAGGCGCCCGTCTACCTGGCGCTTGAACTGCGTTGCAGAGTGTTCCAAATGCACGTTTTTCAACGAAACTATTAAGCGTGCGTCCAACGTGCTGATCTACGAAAAGAACACACACTTCAGACGAGAGCTGTTAAGTACTTTCAAAATATCACGTACGTTAGAAACATCAATTCAGAGTACTCCAAAACCGCTAAAAACGGCCTTTCCAAGGCGCTGTAGCTCAAAATGCACGCATCAGATACATACAAAACTACTATAGGGGCCTGCACTGAACCTTCCTAAAGACTTCCCACTAATAAAATAATATGGTCACCGCTGAAAGTCCCATAGGTACACGCAGCACGACGAGAACACTGCACGCCAGTTCAGAGCCTTGCGCTTAGCGGCGATGGCGTACTTGATGCGCGTGGCAGTGTCGCCCTTATCGCTCCCGCGCTTCTCGGCCTAGACGTGGGAAAAGTTCCAGGTAGACGGGGGCCTTAAGCCCAGCCTACGTGCTGCACACACGGGGACGTAATGTTTTGGACGAGCCCTGGCTCGTTGCCTGGGAACACGCACAGTGGGTTGTATTCCCGAGGGAGGAGAGGCTTATGACGGGTAGTCGATAGGGTGCGTGCGTCGCGGGCTCGGGACACCGGGGCGTTCTGTTCGCGGAACAAGAAGGAAGGGAAAAAATACACTTTTAACTGTTGACTTTCGCCGCTCGCCTCAGGCTTTCACGTCAAGGTGTCGCTCGCTGTCAGCCCGGTGGGCGGAGTTACGGTTCGGCGTCACTCCTATTTCAGAAATTCTTCGTTTTTGCGTCGTAATTCCGGATTCATAGTAATTTCTATTTTTTTTCTAACCTACTCTAAAACTAAGTGTTATATATTAGTCCGCGGTAGGAACGGGATTATTGCGTCTCAGGGCTAACCCCTTACGCTTACAAGGGAAGGAAAAACATGCAAGGAGACGTGCATCGCGGCAAAGAGGGATTGGGTTTCCCATGGCCGAGTTTGGCCATGAAAAACCTCCCTAATGTACTTATAGTTAACTAACTACATCTTGAAGAGAAAGGGAAAAACCGGCACAGACACCGTAAAAACCCTTTCGACAGGAAAGAATTAAAAATTGTTACATGCATTATGAGAGAATGCTACAGGAGAAAGATAGGTGGGTACCATTCTCTTTATTATTGGAGAGGAGAAGCTAGTAGAGAGGTGGCTGGGATCTTTCCTTAATTTGCGCTGGTTTAACCAGAGTGATGTGGGACATTAGTCTGGTGGGGGGAGAGCGCAACTGTGCTACTCTCCTCCCCC
>NQII01000676.1:598943-649867 GCA_002778355.1 Clitarchus hookeri | reverse complement strand
GGATCCTGAAAACTTAAAGAGAAACTGGATTAGTTGTCAGGGGTGCCAGCAGAGCTGGCACAAGCTGACTTTTGCTAATCCACGACAAGATGGTAGTTGCCTGTAAGAAAAGATAAGAACCTAATACTAAGTAATCCACGAGGACATTTGTATTCCTACATCTACAAACTAAATTAGTAATTATTCTAATTACTATTTAATATTAATACTAGGTAGCCCCTGACCCCTGCCCCTCCATGCATGTGTGTCCCTGACCTGGAAAACGAGTGGTGGTTGAGGCTGATTCCCACCTTCCACGAGCTCCCACATAACCAGCCTGGGCAGGGTAAGTAATTTCTGCGCAATTTTAATCGTGTGTTATCTGCTTGTTGTAAAAAGTCGAGAACACATATATATTTTATCATTAACTTCCTGCCTTTTTTNTTAATCGTGTGTTATCTGCTTGTTGTAAAAAGTCGAGAACACATATATATTTTATCATTAACTTCCTGCCTTTTTTGCAAGTGGAAACTAACACACAGTGAAATTTATATACAAATATATTGGACAACTAGCAAATTGTACATTTTATATAACCAAACATTTTCCATTACACCCCTCAAAATGAAATTATGACACGAAAACGACGAATTTACGGCGGAATGGGTTAAGTTGAGACTTAAAGCTCCCGTCTACCTGGAACTGTTTTCCGCGTTTGAGGTCTAGAAGCGCCGGAGCGATAAGGGCGACAGTTCCTCGCCCATCAAGTACGCCGACGCCGCTAAGCTCAAGGCTCTGAACTGGCGTGCAGTGTTCTCGTCGCACTACGTGTACCTATGGGACTTCCAGCGGTGACTCTATGANATGAAATTATGACACGAAAACGACGAATTTACGGCGGAATGGGTTAAGTTGAGACTTAAAGCTCCCGTCTACCTGGGACTGTTTTCCGCGTTTGAGGCCTAGAAGCGCGGGAGCGATAAGGGCGACAGTTCCTCGCCCATCAAGTACGCCATCGCCGCTAAGCGCAAGGCTCTGAACTGGCGTGCAGTGTTCTCGTCGCACTACGTGTACCTATGGGACTTCCAGCGGTGACTCTATGATTTAACTGGTGGAACGTCTGCAGGAAGGTTCCATGCAGGGTCCTTGAGCAGTATTGTATATAACTAACACGTATGCTTTGAGGTACACCGCTTTGAAAAAGCTGTTTTTAGCAATTTTAGAGTGCTAAAACCTGGTGCTTCTTATGCGCGTGACGTCTTGAAAGCACTCAACAGTCCTCGTCTGTAGTGCGTGTTCTTTTCGTAGATCCGAAAATTGGACGCACGTTTAATAGTTTCGTAGGAAAACTTGAATTTCCAACACTCCGTTACGCAGTTCAAGCGCCAAGTAAGCGGGAACCTTAAGGGGTTTGCAAGTTTAAAAAAAAATTAGGCAGTAATCACTAAGCAGTGCGCTCCTAAGATTCAACGGACACGATAGCTGAGTTACTCTTTAACCCTTTCAGTCGCGAATTAATTCACGAGGTCGAGTGTTGCAGTCGTTCAATGTTTTGATGAGCGCTGTATTTGCGTCGAACGTGCTTCTCGTAACCGACGAAACAACGTACTGCGTTTTCGTTCCTGCCAGCTTTGACCTTTCACGAACGAGAGGTGCAGGAACTTCAACAATTCAGATCTCTCAGAAGGAGGATGCTCAAAACACCGGCCACCGGCTCCTCGTTGTGTGCAGTGCGGTTATGAATACCCTTAATATGCGACATGAACTCGATCGTGGACATGGCCACTGAACTGGTTAAGTTCGAACAAAGAAACGCAGTGTGTATTGCATTCCATCAGAATTAAAACTTTTTTATTTTATTTATATTCGTATTTTTGTTTTCGGCGGTGGTATTTTTTCGAATCACGTCATTGCAAATTAAAATTGTACTGCGTTATTAAAATTGTTATGTCTGTGTAAATTTACTTGCCGTGGAGAAAAAAAAAACACGAATGTTGCAGTTTATTTTCTGTTACATGTTAATTGTAATTTTACACCATTCTATGTAGAATTATTTGTACAGGGTACATTTTATTTTACTAATTTGTAGAATAAATTTACTTGTACGTAAATTAAAAAAAAACAGCGACATATGTAGGTATAAAATAACACCGGCTTCAGTGGAGACACTGCTGCCACACCTACATTTTGTGTAAATTTACACAAATTTTTTTTTACAGTTATAAAGCGGTTTACATGACGAGACTATTGCGAGAATAACTATCGCGGTAGTAAATATCACGAATTACTATCACCGTGTGAATTGGGCATTGACGCGCAGTAAGTAAAACTATGTAGTAGCGAAAGTGGATCACAGCTAAAGTATTTTGAAATACAGGTTGAGTATAAAAGAATACCCCAACTTTGAATGTCTATAACATCAAAACCAAACTACCTACAACCTTGATTGACCAATCAAATGAACGGTTTAAAAGTTTGTCTACGACGTAAACCACACGAAATACACAAATCTAAACATCATGCCCACCTCGAAGTGAGCACACTTCAAACTATTTAATTGGTAGTGGACACAACTTGACTACAGAACGAGTCAGGACTCCGTGTTGAGTGAGGACATGGGCAACGTCATCTGACGCAGGCAGTTTCTTGGTGAAGCGCCCCAGTCGCCACCGGAGGTAGAGGGGGAGGTTGTTATCCCTGATTGGGACCAACTCACAAATTTTCAGGGTTTCATTGTTCTTGAGCCATTTATCCCGGGGTTAAAGCTGTTGCAGGTATTCAGTATGCCAGCTTTTCCAGAAGGACTGATGAATTTGTTGAATTAGTGACCACCTGCTCGATCTGTTTGTAGGTACTTGTAGTGAAGTTTTGTTCTGGTAACACTTGAGGAGGACCAAGAGACAAAAGATGACTTGGACTCAGGGCAGATAAGTCATTTGGGTCACTGGAAATAGCACAAAGTGGTCTAGAGTTGAGCGTGGCTTCAATCTGAGTCAGCACCGTGTACATTTTCCCATACGACAGTAGTTGATGGCCCACCACTTTGCTCAACAGAGACTTAGCATATTAGATGCCTGCCTCCTAGAGTCCTCCAAAGTGCGGGACTGACGGTGGGTTCAAATGCCAAGTCATCGTGTCTTCCGCTAGCTTGTCAGTAAGACACTTGTTGTCGACCAAGAACTCTTGCAGGACAAGCGACGATTAGCCCCTACAAAGTTTTTACCACAGTCACTATGCAAGTGAGTACACTGCCCACGACGTACAATGAAACGTCTGAATGCAGCAAGAAAGGTTTCAGACGACAAATCAGAAGCAAGCTCTAAAGGCACTGCCTTTGTAGCAAAGCATACGAAAACACATCTGTGTGTCTGCAGTATGCGAGGTTTTGTTGTTCGCGCCATGGTAATTGGGATTGGCCCGGCATAATCAACACCAGAGGTGAGGAAGGGCTTAGCTTGACGCACTGTACTGGCTGGAAGGTTTGCCATTGCAGAATTGTGACTTGTCGGACGAGCACGAAAGCAACGAATACTTTTACGAAGACGACCTCGAATCACATTTCGTGCAGCCAGTAACCAAAATTCACGTTGCAGTAATGACAGAGTTTTACTGGGCCCAGGACGAAGGAAATATATATGGAGCTGATCAATTAGAAGTTCGCCAAGGCGACTGCCTTTTTGGAGGATAATCGGATGTTTCTCATCATACGCTAGGTCTGAATGATGAAGTCTACCACCTACACGCAGGATTCCTTCTGCATCGACTAAGAGGGAGAATTTTCTTATGGCAGGCGAGCAGAGTTGCTGGTCAGCCAATCTTTGCATTTCATTAGGCGAGACTTGGCCGTAAACTGAGTTTAGCCTTGGATGAAGACTTCTCGCAGCTCGAACACAAATGGCAACAATTCTTTGAGAAANGAGGTGGGGGGAGGTGTCGCCTAGGTGCAGGACGTCGACGACAATTCCCAGTGGAGACCGCAACACCGCCAGGAGACGACACGCCCGAGCCGAGGTAACTACCCCCACCCACAACCTGCCCGCTACACGCGATAACGCAAGGAAAAAAAAAAAGAAACTTTCGTGTTTTGTTGCACACCATTAAGGCTGTTGCCTGGTTTGAAAGCAGTGGGAATTTGGGATAGGGAAATACATGTTAATGAAATTCGATTTTTTGGCGTCCACTTCATTTCCGCGTGGCTCCATACAACGTTACACCCTCATTGGCTCTAAAGACATCAATGAGTGGCCCAAATCTCTCCACTCCACTCCATTCATCAAGTAAAAGTGTGAAGTTATTAATATTTTACAAATTTGCTTATTTTTACACTAACGTGCATTAAAAAACAGAAAACAAAAGAAACCATTTCAGTATTCGCAAATGTTTAACTCATTTAATTCAGCTGTGAGACATGCAACTGTTCTCTCTCCGCCATTGCCAACTTTACTAAGTGCACACCAGTCAGTGTGCCCGTTAAACATGTGTAACTAGGGTCAGTGACATTTTTCAAAGGTTGGATTCAAAACTGCTCACTTTACAGTGAACATTGTGTACCAACCCAGCTGGCCTTGAGCAAGTTTTTGCAACTGGTTTTGTTAATGAAATTATAAAGTAATCCAGTTTTGCTTACGCAAAGTAATATAATTTAGAATTAAAATATCTTGCCAATAAACAAGTCATAGTAAAATAATAATGTATAATGAACCAAATTTCATGAACTACGCATATGTGTGGTTATGCAATATCCCATCTACGTGTTTCCGAGAAGTTAACCAGGTTAACCCAGTTAGAGTAAAACTTTTTACACTCTGCTTGATTGAAAACTAATCGCTCTAAGTTCGAGAGGTTTACCAAGTTAATCTGATTCTTTACTCAGTACTTGATCAACTATGGGCTAGCTCTGCTCGATCCCAGGGTAAATTGGCTTTAGCTGATGCCGCACATCAAATGGCGCGAAACTATGTGAACACTGCAACAAAAATATTCAAAATTTAGAAGAAAATACAGTAGAGGCATTTTTGAAGTCAATGTCTCAGGAAATGAGTTTTCAAATATAGGAATACGCAAGATGAAAATAATTTAGTTCAACCAGTAATACAGTGTCCAGGAATTACATTTTGCACTAATCCGTCACTAATTTTTTCACCTATTACAGCATTTAACAAATGCACTAAATGCTCAAGGTTAGCATTTTGAGCTCCTGCCATCTCAAAAGTTTGGGTTACTTTTAAAACTGTCTTGATTACAGGTCAATATCACGTGACCAAGTTAACACAGTTAACTCTACCAGATTACGTTTCTGTATAATGCCACACTATGTTTGCATAGCACAAATATACAGGATGAGTATAAAATAATACCCCAACTTTGAAGGTCTATAATATCAAAACCAAACAACCTACAACCTTGATTTACTAATCAAATGAACCGTGGAACCGTGAAGTTTGTTTACCATACATTCATTAATGTAAAATGTGACCACCACGAGCGGCCCGAACGACATCTACGTGATAATCAAACTCATTCCACACTCTTGTAAGCATGTCCGGTGTTTCGGTTTGGATGGCGTCCGTATTTCTCGTTTTGAGGTCGTCAATGTTAGCCGGCAATGGTGGACGAAACACTTAATCCTTTATGTACACCCATAGAAACAAATCGCACGGGGTAAGATTCGGTCTTCTTGGGGGCCAGTGATGAAGAGCCAGGTCACCAGCTGCTCCTCGACCAATCCAGCGTTGCGGCAACTTCTCGTTCAGGTATCCGCGAACAGCCAGGTGCCTATGGGGTGACGCACCATCCTGCTGGAAAATGAAGTCCCCCGCCGCCTCTTCTAACTGAGGAAACAACCACTCTATAAACATTTCCAAATAAGGGATTGCAGAAACAGTAGGCTCGTGAAAAAAGAAAGGGCCGAAAACAGTGTCTTTGGATACAGCGCAAAACACGTTCACTTTGGGGGAAGCGTGCTCGTGTTCGGTGGTTTCAAGTGGAGGCTCCTGACCCCATATCCACACGTTGTGCCGGTTCACATTAACATTTGTATGGAACGTCGCTTCATCGCTGAAAACCAGCTAAGACATGCGAAGGCATCGTCTACCTCGTTTTGGGCATGAACGAACGCGCATAAATCACTTCTCAGTTCTTTATCCCTTTCAGTAAGAGCCTGTACAAGGTGGAACCTGTATGGTTTGTACAGCAATCGCTTTCGCAACACTGTCCATGCCGTCGATTGAGGGATTTGCATTTCCCGGCTAGTTGGTCGAGTTGATTTTCTCGGACTGCGAACGAACGCTTATTGAATCCGTTGCACATTCTCTTCGGCCGCCCGGAACTTTTGCCTTTGCAAAGGCACCCTGTGTCACGGAACTGACGAAACCAACGTACGATACTCCACCTATCGGGAGGGCGGCGTCCGTATTTGTGACGGAATTCACGTTGAACAGTCGTAACAAATTCACATATTAAGAAATTCTCAAATCTGACGTAATAAAATGTTTAATACAAAAATTAAGTTTATTTTATGAAAAACAAAGTGATGCATAGAAAAATTCAAAATTATCTGTAATACTTACAAATTTTATAGCCTGTGCATTATGTACTATCACAAAATGAGTATATATTTAAGAATGATACTAAAAAAGGAACACAAAGATACTTTTGAAAATGTGACAACTTTATACTTTCACTAAGTAATGGCTGATACTATAAAAACCTGATATACGTACTGATGCAAGTTCCTTAGTAAAGATTGTATCAATCTAATACCTGAAAGCTGTATTTCTTATTTCCATAGACACATACTTTCATAAGAGTGCATAAGAAATACAATTGCCTGGAAAGATCTGGCTTGCATTAATCTGAAATAGTCAAGGCGTATGCTGCTGAGAGATTTATTTCACTAAATTTCTCTTCCCAACAATACAGCATCTGTGCGCTAGCTTCAACATAAAGTGCAGAATGTACAAATTTCTGCTCACTCCTCACTAATACATACAAAAATATGACATTACAGCAAAAAAAAATTAAGTAAATTTATATTAATACTACAGGTGTAACTATATTTTAACATATAAGGGAATACACATGAAGCATCACTTTCACCTTTTTTAAATATTTGCTGAGGTTTTTTTTATTAGTTCATTAGTTTTTTGCTGTAACATGCTGTACTGAGGTCAAACGTCTGAATATGGTGCCTACTGCCATATGAACCAAAAAGGTAGCCATCTTGACGAAGTACCATCTGTGGAAAAATTACAGAGCTAGTTACCACGCAAGACGTGACGCAGCTGGAATGTTGCTACCTCTAAATAGTTTTGTAAACAGTTGCTTTTCCAACCAATGTAACTAATACTTTTCGAGTGTACTCGATAAAACTAGCGCGAACAGGCTAAGCGATGTGTAAATTTGGCTTCACTTGTGTTTACCATAGTCCGATGTATTACTAAAGTTAATACGTTTGGCGTATTTTGTTTTATTCTCTTGAATTCAACAATCATCAAATAAAAGCTGTTGTCACAATAAATTACGTTTAATTGCAGACCTACAGTTTCAGTACACCTAACGTCACTCTTATTTAACAATTTTTTTTCGCATGGACTTGTATTTCTCACTGGTATTATCTTGTTTCGTAATTACGTACTCTGGAAATACATGTAATGCATAACCGTTGAAATAAGACATTTTTAACTTTGAGGAGTAGTATGTGTTTGTGGCGACATGTATTTAATTCCTAACTTGTGTGTTTCAAAATGGAAAGCCTCGTATTGGCTCGCAAGATTATTGTCTCCAACTTAAAAAAACGTTTTTAATATTATCGTGTTAAGTAATTCAAACAACTGCAGCCAAATGTTACGCAGAGATACTAACCATTTGCCAAAGCTATCAGTAGTATTTTGTTTAACAATTTTAATTATGTTTCAGTTACGACGATATTCACAACACAGACAAATTTACAGCGCCAGAAAAACAGCAAATCTATATTAACATTAATTAATGTTCATTCTCAAGATTTTACTATGTAACACATTCGTAGTAGAAAAAAATATACATATAGTATATCATACAAAAATGCATTCACGGGTGTTGTTCGCAAGCAGTTGAGGTATGTTGCCATGATACATTCGTTGAACAATAATGTACAGAGACGGGAAACAAATGCACATCAATTTTGGTTTTTAGCTATTTCACGTGGCGGTTGTATGCTGGGAGAGTGCGCAATTTCAGTGTACCCCGTGAATTTGACTGTGCGGAGGCTTGTGATTTACGAGTTCCATTGAGTGTGTTTCGTTGCGATTATTTCCACCTGACGTGTTAAATCAAATTATTGTGCGAAAGTAGTGCGTTTCTTTGCAATTATGTCAATGTGAAGTGTCAAAATACAATTATTGTGCTGAAATAGGAGTGTTTGTGAGGTTTCGACAAATTGAATAGACGTTAACATGTCCTATGCACGAGTAATCGGCAATAAATCACCAAGGAGCTATATTCGCCGCTTACATGGGCGAGTAACGTAATTTATACTGTAGTTATTGCGTGGAAAGTAATAAGCGTAGTGAAACGTACTGTGTATTATTGCATTGAAGGGCTTACGTACTTCTGCCGCCAGCGGTTTAAAACGCAGAACGCCTAGCCAAATTAAACCTAACTTCACGATAGGTTGTAGTTTTTTTTGCTGTGGTCCTGTATAAATTATATTCAAGCGTAACCCCCTCGCAGTGAAACACATTGTTCAAGCGTCGTCAAACATGACTCACCGAGCCAGAGTCCCGGCGCCAGCAGGGGAGTTCACCCCCAAAACAGTGATTCAAGGCAAGCCGGCTGTGTTTTGTAAGTATTGAGCTTGAACCGCTCTTGCGTCCGCAGAGCTTGGAGTTAGCGTGTGTGCCGGCACACACACACACCCTGTTGTGATTCAACAATAGTGAAGTTACATGAAGTTAGGTTAGGTCTTCTCGCATTTAGCGCAGCAAACCAAATTTGTTTACATAGATTACACATAGATTACACAATTTCCCCATTATTTATAGTCCTCCCCTCTATCGCATTTGGTAGTATGTACTGCAAATATTGTGATCCCCCTAGTAAATTCGTGTTCTATGTGATAAGTAATGTCGAAATATACCTACCATTTTCTGGGTAGTTTTTTTTCTTTTTCCCCCCGAAAAAAACCCTTTTCTGAATAATTACCGCACACTTGATTTTTAAAGTTAACTTTCAAAGTTACATAATCACTTAAGATGAACTCAACTAAAAAATGTTTTCAAATATAGGAAAATGTGGGAAATAATATGCAATAAATCATTACTCAATTAAAAAAATTAAAAGCTGGCATTTATTTACAAAAACAACCTGTACAAAAACCAAACAGGTATTACTATGTCCTACCTCAGATGATAATTTCTTACTCAAGCAGCACAAAGTGTACTTGTTGTGGGTCATGAACAGTTTTACTGACGCTGTACATTAATACAATAACTGCATCCACTATCTTGATGTAACAATGGACATTACAATTACCATTCTGTGATGTATCATGCTTGCAGACAAAAATTTCCATTCTGCCTATTGTGTTACCTGCTATATATGTCTGTGAACATAGTCGCGGTGTTATTCTTTGTTTTATGTAAGTAAAACAGGACATTTGTACAGTGCCTGTGGCCAATATGTACAGCGAGTACATACGTAAACAGTACACGCATACATTTGATAAGTATTATGTCATGTGATGAGTTTCTGGATGTATGGTGCCATATTGGTAAACAAATACAACAAAACTAAGCAAATTTAAAATTTATAACTTTATACTTTGATAATAATTACATTTCTGACTTGAATTATATTTTAAAACTGATCTATCTTTTTCAAGATATGCACGCCTCTGACTACCAAATCTATATTCGCTACATATGTATATTAAAGTTTGTATATAATATATGTATGTGTGTACGTAGTTTTTAAACAAGTACGCCTGCCTTGTTTAAAAATTGTAACTGAAAACTGCCCACAAAGTTGGTTGACTTTACGGACAGCAAAACAGCTGTGAGCTTCGGTGGAGAAACACTCTCTAAACAACAATTGCACTACATGCAAATTTCTGCAACTCTCAAAATTTACTGCACATACATGAAACAGAGTGCAGTGTGTTAACAGGAGTTGTTTGTGGAGTTTTCGTAAGGAATATTGTGTAAAGGGAAATTATAACACAAAGGCGTGCGCGATGTTCGTCAACAACTGATGTTTTTCTTCGGATGTAGAGAACTTCATGGAGATGGGATCATCACACGATCACGAAACACACACAAAAATTCGGAGATGTCGTGCGTCATGTCCACTCGAGAATTTCTCATGATGTTCGTAACTGCGAAAGCGCATTCCATACGATTTTGGAGGTGGAACTTAACGCCACCTCTCATCAACATTCGTAACGAGGTAAACGTGCGAATGAAAGCCGCTACTAGCGGACATTTACTCACATCTCGCAAAAACATTTTTTGTTAATAAATGCGTTTTGGTCGATACGCACGTACGTGCGCACACTAGGTTCATTACGTACGCACATGACGAACTCTCATTCTAATTATACAAGTACACGTTAATAAAGATAACTGCGTAAGGTCGCCTACATTTGATTTATATTTGAGACCAGTACAGGCCTGAACCATGCCTGCACTGTTCTAGTAAGAACCAAACCTACATTACAGCACTGTCTGAATCTACTCAGAGAAGTTTGCTGCGTATACGGTCCCATGCTATCAACATTGTTGTTGTTTAGCAGGAAGGAATCTCCAGTGTAGTGTTTGCTTCCCCCTCCCCCCCTCCTGATCACCGAGGAGCAAGCTCGTTTGCATTTAGATGACCGGCGATTGGCGGGGCTGATTTTCTTTAATGGTCTTCGATTGGGCTACTTGGACCACGCCGGCGACGGCTTCCTCGTACGGGAAACCGGGGCTTTCACGCTTCAGCTCGAGGCTAACCGCCCGTTGCTCGTGGCGTCTTATCTAATCCGACTGCGTGAGTTGCGCATCGCGTCGACGGGCAGGCGACTTTCCGTGTGAAGAAAATCTCCCGCTTTTCCTGGGGCTGCGTCGTTCATCGTTTCCCTAGATACGCAAAAACTTTTAAGGAATTTTTTTGTGGTGAATTTACAGAAACGAGATGTGTAATGAGAGAAAATAAGCTGGCGTCTGTATGTAAAAAATTAGGAATCTCTTTCTCTCTTTATCCCCCCCCCCTTTTTTTTTTCCTGTACGTACGGGTGACGCAAACGAGCAAAGACGAAACTACACGAAGCGTACGTCGTTCAGAAATGAAAAAGACAGTTCTTGGGGCGGTTGAAATATATTTACGCTACTTATGCTTGTACTTTCAAACAGCATTAGTTATCATAAGCTTCGGCAAGGTATGGAAACACTTTAAACACTTCAGTAATATAGGAGATAAAAATATATCCATCTTCACTTTGCTATAAATTGTAGTTCTTCAACATTTTACATAACCATGTCAAGTACGATAGATGGATGGACATTGTCTTGCGTTAGAGTAAATTTTCGTGTTCAAACCATAGAATCAAACAATTTTAACTTAAAAAAATAATAATAGGCAATGAAACAACCACATTTGGAAAACTATTCCACTTCAGAAGTCTCAATAATGAACGTGTTTGTTTAAATTTGAATTTTCAACAGACACGCCATTTTATGAGACTACTGTGACAATCCTGAATACATTCTAGTTCAGTTGAAACTAGGCAAGAGGAAGTGTACAAACAAATCAGAATAATTAAAAAAAGAACTGTTCTACCCTCACAGTCTATCCACGTAGATTTTGACAGTGCTATTGGGGAGGGGGGGGAGTTTAATGTTGGAACACTGACAGTTGTTATGCGCAAATTGCATGCGCACTCTACTCCCGTGCCCTCTCTACGATTTTGTTGTTTTCTCAGGGACGTGCCAAGTATCCTAGAAGTATGACAAACAGAGGGGTGGGGCTAAATAACTATAGTTAGTAAAGTCTTTTGTTTTGAAGAAAAACTCTTCTAAAGCACTTTTTGTGTGATATTTTACTGGAAACTATTGCTAGTTTTTATAAAAAAATATATCCTATGTTTTTGCGTATCAAAATCGAGATAAAATTATTTTTAGACGAAAAAGTGCGTTAGAGAAAAAAAGAAGAGATACATGCTTTCTATGAAAATCCTGGAAGGAGAAAGGCGTTGCATTCCGTGTTCCAACATTGTGCTGGTTTTCTTCCAACAGCATTACCAAAACCAACCTGGATAGAACTTGCAGTTAGGGCAATTTATGTAAGTACGTGTTTTGACGTCCTAACCTAGTTTTAACGGCAAGTAGTGTGACGTGGCACCGCCCATGACCAAGCCATCTCTAAACATTAAACAATTTTGTTACCAACATTTGTGTGAGTCTATAAACGCCTGGGAATAAATGGGTCTCGTTGGGCCAACTCCCATAAGTAAATATTTGTTACAGGTCCCTATTTATCGAGGGGCCGCTTTAAGCCTGCTCGCCTCCCGCCTAGGCGAACGGGGTTCAAACTCCGGCCGGGTCGCTCCTGGACATTCGCAAGTGGGAATCGTGCTGGTCGTTGCCGCTGGTCGGCGGGTTTTCTCGGAGATCTCACGTTTCCCCCCACCCTTGCATTCTGTAGCAGCTCCATACTCAACTCATTTCACCCTCATCGGCTCTCAAGACCTCGTTGTTAAGAGCCGCCAAAATCTCTCCACTGCACTCCACCCCCTATTAATCATATTGAACTTCAACTGTATGCTAAGGAAGCTTCAGAGTTTTTTGCCGTGGGTTGCATTGAAGTAGTAGTCGGTCTAGGTTTAAAAATGGTTTTTTTTCTTGTAATGTCTGAATAATAAAAGATTTATTGTATGCCAATTCTACGTAAATAATTTATTATTATTCTATTAATACATAGGAATTTAAGTTCATTAGAAGCTTTCCAAACTATATATTAAATTGTTAATTTCTTGTTAGTCGCCATATCTCAGGAGTCCTGTAATTAGGTTAATGTTTTACTTCTAGAGCTGTCGGCGTTTAAGTAAATCATTTTATTCTATCTACATTCAAAAGATAGTGGCGCCCACATTAAAACATTTCAAACTGGAGCCCGGAATTTAGGTATATCGCAGTAGAACTTATTTTTAGTTAACCTACGTATTTTATTCGTATAAAAGGTTGCATCTGTTGAAAATTCGAATGTAAGCAAACACATTGATCACTGCCGACGGTCTGTCGTGCGATGACGTCGAGATGGTTCGAGCACGTGCTCAAGGTTAACGGGGTTGTTTACCCGGCGTTCGAACTGCGTCGCAGACACGCGCACTTTATTATTTACGGGACTGTTAGGCGCGAGTCCACTGTGTTGATCTGCGAAAAGAAACTCTCACTCCATATGAGGACTATCGAGCACTTCTAAGACGCCATGCGCGTTAGAAAAACCATTTCGGAGCACTCCAACGTTGCTAAAAGCGAAATTTTCAAAGCGCTGTATCTTAAAATATATTCCAGTTAGATGTATGCAAATGCGCTCAAGGACCCTGCATTGAACCTTGATGTAGGCTGTTCACGACAAAGTGAGCACTTTCGAGGCCCTAGTAAATTTTTCCTTTCGGCCCTTTTTTTTATTCTGTGGCCATCTTTTTTTACATAAATATTCCCATGTAAGTAATAAACACAGTGTATATATTTCACTGGACTTGAAAGTTAACGTCTAAGGCTAAAATAAAATTAATTTATTGATTAATATTCCAAAAGAGAGGGTTTTAAAAAGTGCTCACTTTACCGTGAATAATCTATACTTATTTTTTTTTTACCAATAAAATGACTCTGGCACAGCTCAACGTCCCACACTCTAAAATCGAAACAGGTAAAATTACTCGAAATCAGCGAATTCGACTGCAGATTCAGTTTCAATGGCGCTGGTCCCTGAAGAATCTTCGACGTGCGTGACCGATTTCATAAATCAAAGTTTAAAAGCGATGTTAAATACCCGTCTGTTTATATTTTGTGGTAGTACCGAGGGCAAGTATCTGGGTGCTACCCCCAAAATGGATATTGAATCGACATTTACAGTTCTAACGTCGAGTTTAACATAGTCAAATACTCTGCTCTTCAGGCTAATACAGGGTGTTGGAGACGCGACCATTTCAGTTTTACAAAGCAAATGAATCGTTATGATGTGATCTCGAAAATTATGTTTTGAGTTACCGAGGTAAGCTGATAAATCTAGCGTGTAGTCTACAACACGAATAGTTTCAATGGCATGCAACAAAGATTATTTCAGTTGCAGCCTTTTTACTTCATTTGCGTAGGTATGGCAGGCAGTCAATCCTAATTTTAATTTGTTCACTACTTTACTGCAGTCAGAAAAAAAAAGAACTGCATATTACTGTAAAATGAATGATGCCGGGTTAAACAGTTCTGACGTGCGCATAATGGTACATTATTGGCAGCGTGTGTTTATTTGTTGCTACTCATCGCCCATGAAGTAGATTTGCAAGCATTTTGGATATTGCAAAGCGTCGTAAGAACGATGGCTGTCTCGAGTTGTCTGCACCGTGTTATCTCTGCGTTGGATCCGTATATCTCGACGTTCGTATGCGTCGCCAACCGTAACGGTTGATGCATTGCATCGGCCTGCGTGCATATATTCTTCCATTTAACAACGGGGTATTATTGTTTGAGAACTCTAGTGGGGGACTGTAAGGTCGATCGGCCTGCCGGGGTCAAATAAACATTCGCCTCTGTGGGCGGAGCACTGCGCGAGTCCAGTGGATAGTTAAACTCTCTTGGCCACAACGCGGGGAAAGGTCGCAAAAACATCCCAGAAGAGGCCCGCCTCTGCGAGTTTTGCAGAATATTCGATCGTCGCGTTTTCTGGTAAACCCCGCTGACTCCACTTCTCTTCGCGTACGAACCGGGTGATTCCTCTTCACGGTGAAATTTCAGCCAGGTCTACGTGTAGGCTGGAATCCGTTTGAGTGGGGCTCGCGGTAAATTTCGCCTGTCCGTACTGACTGACATTTCAAAGCTGTATTGGATTGTAAACAAGAACGAGGACGAGTAAAGTTGAAGCTGAAACGAAAAATACTTTTTTTTTTGTGAAGAGGTGAAACAACTACTTGGACTGCGAACTCCGGTCGCACACGCCAGCAAAATGGCGTCGCCGTCCAGGAAAACGCTGGAACGCCGTTTGCCGACCAGTGCCTGGTGCCAAGCTCACATGCACGTGGACAACGCCGAGCAGGGAGCGGGAAACTAAAACGGCCAATCAGAAGCTGCCTTCGCTTGCCGCACGCGCCACGCCAGGAAGTTGAGCCCACGCTGGAATTTCTGCTCGCGAAAAGAGCAGACTTCACCGAGATTCCCCGGAAGTCAGTTGCGTTCTTACATTTACAAATTTCTTCGAATAATCTACGCGTATTGATGTAATAGTATAAATAGTTCAATGCACGTGTTTATAATGAAATAACCGAATTTAAATAATGATTTTATTCAACACTTATGTTAAATGAATGTAGCTTGGAGATGGACCGATAGGTAGCACTTACGTGTAAAGTATATTTGGAAGTATAAAAAGAAATTACAGTCTTGGGAATAATTTAGAAAAAAATTCGTACTGCAATGGGATTGATAAAATATAATTATAGAAGTATGACACCGTTTAGTTCGTTTTCCATAACTTATTTTTGGAATATAGGTATTGAAAATAACGAACGAAATAGCGTGGTCGTAAAAATCTTGCAACTAAACAGCAAAATGGTAACGCAGAAAAATCTGTTTACGTTGGAACAAACATAAGTTCTGGTCCGCTCTGTCTGTTCGGCGTTTTGTTTTTGTGCGTACACGTGAACCCACCTTTACTCGCCGGCCAGCAGCCCAGCCGATAGGGAACATTTTACAGTAGCCAGTAGCCAATCGGACACAAGGACCGTTCCCAGAGACTCGCTCCACCAATCTGAAGAAGGGTCTGCCTAGATCGAAAGATACGCCATGCCACTTCATTTCTGTGTACTTGCATATACTCCATTCACGGTTACTTCCAACTTTTCTGAAGCCGTACTTTCTGAAGTTCTACTTCCACAATATTCCTCCGCCTCGTGCAAACAAAGCTTAACCTATTCTGGAGAATTACAACATAGGAACTGCGCACCGCATTCGTGCGCACTCAGTGTTTGCAATATTTTGCACGAGAACTATTTAATGCTAGGCATTACTTTCTCTCTGATTTTATTCGCATTAATTATAAATTGGATATTATAATTTAAAGTTATATTTAACCAAAAATAAGCTACTTATATGTTAACACAAGAACAAATAATTTGTTACAGATATAATATTTTTCGAAACAACCGAACATGTCAAACATGTGGTGATTTTTCAAAGGTTCGATTAAAAAAAGTGCAAAGAAACCGCGGTTAGGCTATACTCTGTGTCTCGAGCTTTAGAAGTGCTCAGTTCTTCTTCGCGTCAACTTTTAAAGCGTCCAGTCACCGCGGGCGATGATCGTAGACGCGTTGCACGTGAGTGATGTTTATGACCGGTGCTGTACACGGCAAGGCGTCAGCTCCCATTACTCCGAGAGTCTTCCTTGTGGCTGATCTGATTTTTGGAATTTTCCACGCCTCTTCGACGTGAATGGTTAACGCCGATGTCGCCGAGCATGCACCGCGTTGTTCATCGGCCGCGAGAAAAATTCTGAACGCGAGTGCACACCACAAAAATTGCGCGAGTGCAACACTTGGACTCAGAAGTTAATGTAGTGGCAGATTTATACTCCAGCGAGGCCCATCCCGGTGGGGAGTCTAATTCCAAATGAGAGGACTTTCAAAAGTGCACACTTTACAGTGAATAGCCTACAGCACTTTTAATTCAACGTCAAGACTTGCAACTACTTTCACTCCGTAGTTGCCAACATGACTAGACGCTTGCCGGTAAATGTGCCTCTTAGAATATATGCATGTAGAGGCGGTGACTTTTTTCAAAGGTTGATTTCAGAGGTGTTCAGTTGACCGTGAACATGCTATAAACAACCTGGTCCTTAACCACTGCGGGCAACGGGTTGACGGTTGTGCAACTTAACGTGTGTATTTGCTATTCGCCTTCAGTAAAGACAGATGCACGACGTAGCTACACGCTGCGCGCTCTCAGGAGCTCGCTCTACCCTCCTCTGGGGCCGCGGTGGTGTGGTGGCCAGACTACTCGCCTCCCGTCGTTGTCAACCGCGATTGATTCCCGGTGGCGTCACCCGGATTTTCACAGGCGGGGATCACGGCGGACGATGCAGCTCGCCGACGGGTTCGCTTTTATTGAAGCGAGCGCGCACGAATGCGGTGCGCTGTCCCTACGGTGCAATCCTCTAGACTTGGATAACCTTTGTTTGCACGAGGCGGAGGAATATCCTGAAAGCAGAAATTTAGCAGGTTTTTTCAGCAAAGTTTGTAGTAACCATATATATGGACTATAAGCCAGAAGCACACGATTAAGTATTTGTCCTTCGAAAAGCATTGCCCGGCTGGATAAAACCGCGCAACTATGAAAATACGTTACTGAGCATTATCAACTTAGCGACTGCAACTTCACGGACATATATAGGTGTTTCACATCAAGTCCGTTGGAAGTGACGATTTCGCTTAATAATTTGGACCACTGTCGAAAGGGCTAAGATCCAATATTAAATTCCAAACCTAATACAAGCAGATATACTTTACATAATTCCTGGAAACAAAATTGATTGATCTCAGTCTTCATTGAAAAATAATTAATATTTTTTTTTAATTTTTACTAACGGTCACAGATGCAACAAAATCCACACAGGCAAATTATTGTGGACTTAACGAATCTGTTAAAAGTTATGCCCTGGCGGCCTTCATGTTCAAACATTTGATCTGAAAAATAAGCAGCGGTGATACAAAATTAAATCCGAGATGGAAGTCATACCATCCCCTAAAATCTTTCATATCCATTGTACACAGTTGTTTACGTGTTTCACGAGAAGGTTATATTTGTCCGGTACTGTACACTGTGAAACTCCGTGCTCAATTATCTTCCGTGGAGGTAACCGATTAGTAGGGCGACTTTTCGCGGAAAGAATTCCTGCTAAGTTGTATTCCAGTACACTTAACTCAGATCCACTTTCGCGAAAGGATGGTTTCCCCTGCTGCTCCGCGAATCACAGACGTTCAGTACTTGAGTAACCTAATTCTCTTGGCCCCCGTCAAATAGCGCACTGTCTTCGGCGAATGCACGTGGCCAACAACGCAAGGTAAACTGCAGCTGTGCAAGTATAATGTTGAAATCTAGCCTGCGTGGAATTCCTTTCGCGAAAATCGGGTAGCCCTGCTGATTGGTAAGCCGTTCTCCTGCTCTAGACTATGACTGGTTCATATCACTGATCACTAGGGCCAGTGACTTTTCACGTAAAAATCGGAGCACACAGCAGACTTCAATACTATATACACACCTCAGCTGTTGTTTTACCTCCATTGGCTGCTGGTGCCGTGCCCGTCTTCGACCAAGCCACTCAGGACTAAGTAACTCCGACACTGGATCTTCGTAGTTCGTGCGCAAACGGTTAACACGGGCCAGAACATTTTTTAGCCAATCAAAGAAGCTGGACGACCCTACAGTGCTTTGGACTGTATCTTGTCTCGAAATCTTTTCGCGAAATATCACTGCCCCTACTGAGCACCGAACACAAAGCCCACAGCTTATTGCTGGATCTGATAGCGTGACACGTTCTTCACCAGATTAAGTACAGCACGCATGAAAAATAAAATTCTTATTTGCAAGACCAGGAACCGTAATTTAACGTGGGAATGAAACCTCTCTCTCTCTCTCTTCCTCTATATATCCTTCCCTCCAACGCCGCTACGACATACGGGCACGCTCGGGTCTCCATAGACCGAGCAGAAGTATATTTAAACACGCGATAACTCACCCGCCCCCGTCCTTACGTGGAATTTCTTCCCCTGGATGAATTCGGGTTAACCCCCTCCCCGCCAACATAACCCCATGGGCCCTTGCTATTTCAGTGACGGCGGTTTATTCACGTCTACCCGAGCCATCGATGAGGCAGAAGTTCTTCTTCTGCGCGCCAGCCTGTGACTAGCGCACAAAGCTGGAAGGTTGCTGGTTCGAGTCCCGCTCGTTCACGTGTGTTTACTTCCGGTCGTTGACCTCCACGGAGTGGTACTCAGACACTTTTTCAACTGCTCTTTCCACGAAAACCTGCGATTAGGCCCCTCCCTTCCACCTCAGTATGTTAGCACGATATTTTCTTTCGTAATAAGTACAGACATGAAAAATTCACGAATTCAATCAATGCCCTGTAGGCTAGACTTTGCAGTCTTATGCACGATCATGCAGGTATCTTAGCGACCTTATAATTTCGCGCTATAAAACGGCACCATGACAGACTTCACAGGCATTTACATACTCAAGCATATCTCATTGTCTCATTGGTCATCGCCACAGCCAGAACTTAGAAGTATACAAACAATTTCTATAAATTTCCTAAAGAGTAATTTTAGTTTTTAACCCATACACGGTACGGTAATAATACCACAAATCAGGCTGTAATATAAGAATGGCGAGTGTTGAGAGATTTGGTTGGCTCTTAACAACGAGGTCTTGAGAGCCGATGCAAGTGAAATGATGTGAGAATGTGGGAAATGGGAGACACTCGAGAAAACTCGCTGACCAACGGGATCTTCCAACACGATTGCCACTTGCGAAAGTCCGGGAGTAACCCGGCCGGGGATCGAAAACTGTTCGCATTGGTGGGAGGCGAGCAGTCTAACCGCTCAGCCACCGCGACCCCAATGGCGAGTGTCGTTACTATACAGAGTAAGGAAATTTCCTACGCATTCGACTCTTTACTGAGAAAATGTAGGAACGCTACTGTGTATGTATGAGGGTAAACTCTCCACTCGCTGTTTCTCGCCACATGTATTCACTATTGTAGTAAGTTTGCGAATAATTGCTTACAGTGCTCGATTGTTTGACTCGGCCAAACGAAATGCAGGTACCAAAGTGACACATGTTTTCTATTGGTGCAGAGTCCTGCAGGGCGTGTCGGATGAGCGGAGCTTCGCCCAATGACACACATAAACCTACCATATGCTTTTATGACACCTAGTCTGTCACAAAATTATAACGCGAAATGATGGGATCTCTACAGATATCAACTACTCGTTGGTTACTTGGTGTCGGAGTGTAAGGCGATGGTTGGCCAAACGTTTTGTTGCATGTTTATTATTGGCCCAGGGTTCTCGAAGAAATGTCAACTTGTGGGCCAACTGCAAATGTGAAACATAGATGTAAGCTTTCGAATTCTAGCTTGACGCGAAAATAATACGCGAATTTTTCAAGTCCCTAGTAATGAGAGAAAGTTAAAAAGAGAAAGAATTAGCTTGAGAATAGTCAGAATATAGTTACAGAGGAAACTTTGTTGCAATTTTCTCAATATTGGCTTTCTAACTGAACAAGTATTTACACGATAAAAATTCTGGTGAATATGCCTTTATTTGCGTATTTCTAGGGAAACGCGATTTTCACGAAAAGATATCCGCACGCGCTAGGTTTAAATACCTTTCGGGCTTTTCATCCTTTGGCTTTGTGAGGAGACATTACTTTCTTAACTGGTCTAACATAATTCCGTTATTCCGGTCATGAACATCTCTGATTGGTGGGTATGCATCTAAGACTCATAACCTATAAGGAGGCCAATCACGAAAGTGGATCTGAACTGAAATGATTTTTTTTTTAAAATAACCAATCAGGAATTTTTTCGCGAAATTTGGGCATCCCTGTGTATTGAGATAAAATAACCATAAAATATTAAAACTACAAAACTGTTTTAGTTTTATTCTTTAATGCTTTATTATACGGATATANTATATATATATATATATATATAGCGTTCTTGTGTTGTGTGATCCCTGAAGGCATTTAAAACAAAACGTCTGAAGACAGCAGTGAAAGCCTAATTAATTATTTTCAGCTTGCAATGTACTTCGTTTATGGCACAATGCGCGTAATTCATTGCTTGGAAATACAAAGAAAACAGGTACTGGACTGGTACATTTCCGGACACCCTGCATTTATGTGCCGGTAAGTTGGAATCATTCAGTGAATCTGTTTACGGTGCAAAGCAAATGTATTGTTGGTCAACTTTGATCCATCCTGACTTTTGCAAGTGCACTGAAAAAAAAAAACAGTTTTGTATTGACAAAAAAAAAAAATTTGTTGGCGACCACAAAATTCTTTTGTCAATATAGACATGACAAAACATTTTGTGGTGCCAACAAAATTTGTTTGTCATTCCAGGTTTTAGTGGAAACAACGAAATGACGTTTGTGGTTTTTACCAATGAATTCAGTGCGCTTGTAGGCAATAATGCGTTCGGTAGTCGCAGCGATAACGTTACGATGGTAGCAGGAATACGGTTTAGTGATGTTCACAAAGGTGTTCTGCGGTTGTGGGTTTTTGTAGGTTGGTATTGTCTAACAACAACTTAACACTAAATTGAAAGTCGTCACAAGTGGAATTCGAACCTTGAACCTCTCATCCGCTTGCTCAGCGTGTTACCGTTACGCCACCTTGTTCGACGTTAAACCGCTGTCTTCAGTACGTATGTAACAGAAATACAGTAAGTGGCACATACGTCAAGGCTTATGCACACTTCACCTCATGGAAAGTTAATTGTCTGGAATCATTTACGTGTAACATTTACTTACCGGGAATAAAATAATGATATAATCCGCTCATAAGTAGAGACCGGAAAAATTCGCGGATTCATTTCGGGACAAGCTAGAATTCGAAACACATGTGTTTATAAAACTTCTCAGCCATTGGTCCACACGGCGTTTGACACCTCATGGGGAAGGTTTGCCCAATCGTCACCTTCTACTGTGACAGCAGACAACCAAATGTGGAGTTGATATCGGAATATTTGTACATAAGACTGGAGAGTCTAGTCTGCAGGTAATTGAACTCGCGGATTTTTCCGGTCTCTACTCATAAGTACTTAAGAATGTCCCTTATGAATTAGTTCATAACCAGATGCAAAGAACCGAACACAGACAAATATGGCGTCGTGGCCAGGCGGAAGATGGCCACTTCGAATATGCCAGAGCGCATGCGCAGAATATAACGTATGTAGTTTTGCAGTCGCAGCAAAATGTTTTACTGTGGATGACATGAATGCTGTTGCTGCCAACTAAATATTTCGTGGCGTCCAATAAACGTTTTTTGTAACAAACGAATATGTTAGGTAGCAATAAATAGCTTTAGTACTAATCAACCTACGTGTTATTGGGCACCACAATCTGTTTTTAGCAACAGCAAAATTTCACCTTGAAATGCATCAACCAAACAGTTTTTGTAGCCACTAACAAATCTGTTTTTTTCAGTGTGAGTCATAATTCTTTGAAAAGTGCACGTACAAGTAAATTACAGGGAGTAACTTTGACAAAATCTTGCAATGCAATAAATATATCCATTATTTAAAACCCTTTGAGGCCCCGAATGTTTCTCCAAATGTTTAATCTAGCATTTGAAAAAGTCACTGACATTTTCTCTTTTATGTATGTTGCACAGAACTCATCACACAAACGTACTGAACAGACTGTTGGTATGTTACCATCGCCAGAGAACTCTATTGTATGCACAGGCGGGTACGTTTTTAGATGACGTATGTGGTCGTTTTTTTAACCACACATTAGTGAGCAGCTAGCTAGGTCCACAACAATCGATAACTGTTATCGCGATATGAAGGCGGCTGCGAGCTCGAGGCGTCTATTGTGCGCAGCCTATGGCGAGATATCATCAGCGCGCACCTGCAGCAGTGTTCGACATAGCACAGTCGATATTCGGCGCAGCTATCGACCAGCGTCGTTGCTTTGTATGCGGCTGTATGGGGAAGGGGAGCAGGGAGGGCAAAACTGGGGTAGACGAAAAAAAAAATTGATTGTATTCACATGACGTTGAAAAAATGAAATTGAAAATAAATCGTTTCGGAGTTAAAACTTTCCATGATTTACATTACTCCTTAACTTTCCTGTAAAGGCTACGAGCAAAAGAAAGAAATCGAACGTGTCCCATTTGGTACCGAAAGCATTTTGCACACTTTCTAAACATGTCTTTCTTACGGCGTTTCTTCGCATACAGTTTGGCTGTCCGACAATCGTCACACTTTAACGTACCGAGCGTTTGGTCGTGTGCTTTTCAAGTTTGCGTGGACGCTTTCAAAATAGACGTTGAAAAAATTACTTCCTGCAGTCAAGTTGAACACGAATGACAGAAATTAGAGCTACGCCATAAACGTTAAAAGTTTAATGTTTTGTGATCGATCCGTATTAAAATTAAAAATTCTGCGTAAGTCGTAGTCAATGTGTTTGATTTTCAGTGAAGATGATTGTATACCATGAAAAGTTTCTAGTCATATAGTGGCAGAAATTTTTTCTTTAGTTCGTTTTGAACTGAATTTTAACTTTAAGGACAGAGTGTATCATTGTTTTATAATGTAGCGGTATGATCGTGCATTCAAATTTTATTAATACGTTGTCTGGAATCACATACTAGTTTTTACTGTATGTAAGAAATATAAGGAAGTTTTTAGTTTATTTTCATTCAGAGGACTATCTTTCTTTAAATTTCCGTCAACAAAAAAGAAAGTAGATTTTTAACTATAATCTTGTAATTCAAGTTTAGACGATGCCTTCCCTTTCTTTGATAAACTCGCATACATATTAGTGATTGGGGAAAGCAGGTCCAAAGTTCGGCCCAAATCATTTGCTGCCATCTGGGATAGTAAAATATCGTGAGTTCAATAACCCGTGCGCTAGATTTTACATTATTCTGCATGCTCGAGCCGCTGTCGTTTGTTTATTGGTTTCTGCGACAGTGAGAAGCCATTTACGTTTGAAACTGGGTTGTCCGTGGTTCGGTCCTTCTTCTTTCGCGAGTTTGCTATTGGCCCAGAGAACTACAGGATGTACGAAATAAAATATTCGCCCTGTTGCAAAAATAACACAACTATACAAGCCTTTGAGATATAACCTGACATCAAACATCTCCGAATTATCATGGATACACATTTTCATAATAAATTAAAACTTAAATATTATTTTGATATATTGTGTTACGTACCACATACGCATGTGTGTACCTAAATAAGTCAAACTAGAGCATAACATTGTGTCATTTAGCAAATTTTCAAATACTCTGAAAAATTTGGAAATAATTTTGTATAATAATAATAATAATAATAATAATAATGGCGCGTGGGGAGTGCACCCAGGGCAAGGCGACACCCTCCGAATGATGGTCTTTCCAGCTGGGACCCGTAGGTGACCGTCATCCCCGAGCATGACAGAAATGAAACCCTAGAATGGAGCGGCACTGGAATGTAAGGGCGGGGGAAACGGGAGTACCCCGAGAAAACCCTTTGGCAAGCGGCATCGTCCAGCACGATTCCCACATGCGAAAATCCGGGAGTGAACCCGCGGGGGATCAAATCGGTTCTCTCAAGTGGGAGACGAGTAGTCTTACCACTACACCACCGCGGCCCCCTAACTGTAAGCCGGTAATAATCAGGAAGCAGTAGTGTGAACGAGCGCTGGACAGTCCTGTACTTGAGCGCAGCAACCAATAATAAAACGATATTGTCTTGAGTGTGCTGCCAAATCAGTCCGCGAAATACTCGCGGCTCTACAAATAACCAGGGTCGCCTGTTCATCGCGAAGAGATTTGTGCGCAGGCTACACTTCAACTTCCTAAGTGCACGCTTGCAAATTTCCTCCGGCCATTGGCTGCGTGTCTGTGTGAGAAGACATCTCCTACTTGACTGGGCCAATAATAGTTCAGTTATCTTTGCACTGGACGTTGGTGATTGGCCGGCAGGCAACTCGGACGCGTGAGAGTGGAAATCATTCAACCACGAAATTTGTTCTGAACTCATGTCTTTTGAAGATCATCTAGTAGTGAAATGTTTTTGGCGAAAAAACATGGTGGCCCTACAAATGACTATGTCGATACAAAAAAACCAACACAAATGTACAAATTTTCAAATGCTAGCTCGTCCCGAATTGAAATCGCGAATTTTTCAGGTGTGTAATTACTAGAGACCTGAAAAATTCGCGTTTTAATTTCGGGACAAGCTAGAATTCAAAACCCCGTATGTTTGTATTGCTAATTCTGTTGGTCTACCCGTTAAATTACACCTCCTGGACAACTCTGAGCCTATAATAAATACACGGTAAAATGCAGACCGAATCACCGTCTTCCTCTAATACAACAAGCAACCAATGAACAGTGATATCTGCATGATTTTGCATACGAAAATAGAGTATAGCCTGCAGGTAGTTGAACTCGAGAATTTTTCAGGTCTCTAGTAATTACTAAAACACAAAAATAAACTAACATTATCGTACTCCGCTTATTATAAGTGTGATATTCTGTATCTGCCACTGAAACGACATAGAATTACGGGAAGAGTAAATAAAGGTTTCGAGAAGCGGCAGGTCCTATTTTAAGTGACGTGTGTTCCACTGACGCGGCGCCCTCTTCCCGTGAGCGAGAGACCGTCATCCCGGCGTCAGAAGGGGGGTAGGGCGTCAGGACGCCCACTCGGCGCCTTCCCCTCCCCTCCCCCTGGGCGTCAGCGGCGGCCACAGCTCCCGCTGGTCCAGGCACGCAGCCAGTCACCGGCCGGCCGTCGGCGCGTGCAGACGTGTGTGGGGGGAGAGTTTCCTCGTCGCGTCGTCGTGCGGCATCATGCAGTCATCGCCGTCGTCGGCCTTCTTCCCGGCGCTCCGGGACCACTTCCGGTGCGTACATTCAGGCGGCTTGACAGCGACACTGAGTAATCAACACTTCCGAGTGCTGCCGACGTTACCCTGCGATACAAAAGAGCCGATTTAGCTACTTGTTTGTGGGAGTTTAAAGTAAAATTAGAAAGTCAGTGCTCCTGGTATAGCCTTTTAATAGGTATCGGTAGGGGCAGTGATATTTCGCGAAAAGATTTCGAGACAAGATACAGTCCAAAGCACTGTAGGGTCGTCCAGCTTCTGTGATTGGCTACAAAAAACGTTCTGGCCCGTGTTAACTGTTTGCGCACGAATCACGAAGGTTCGGTGTCGGAGTTACTTAGTCCTGAGTGGCTTGGTCAAAGACGGACACGGCGCCAGCAGCCAATGGAGGTACAACAACAGATGAGGTGTGGATATAGTATTGAAGTCTGCTGTGTGCTCCGATTTTTACGCGAAAAGTCACTGGCCCTAGGTATCGGCCACCAGGAGGGGAAGTTTGGCGAGGAAAACGCCGGTTCCACCGGGAACTTGCCGACGTGATATTACGTCATCTGAATTTAACCGAGTTGTGTGGAGTTTGCCGTAAAATTACGACATCCGCACAATCTTATGAAGACACGAGGCGAAGAACTGTTACTTCACCACCAGTTTTCACAAGGTTCTCTGTAACGTAACATTGCGTCTGCAACACTCGGATGAGCATTATGGATTGTATATTAGTCTACCTAGGAAAGAACATTTTATTGGGACACTTTCACTTCGTCTTTACATTGGCAAAGAGCCGGTCGGTAACGAACGTTGTACAGTATAGTGAGCGTATTGGGTGTCGTGTGGACCAATAGGACGGTTGTAAATGGCAAAACAGAGACCGACAGAATAATGGTCTTGCAGACGCGAATATATGCGACTCACTTGTAGCTTGTCTTAACTGCCAGCAAGTCAGTACAGTAACACATGCATAGAGTTAAGAAAATTGAAGTGAAGCAGTCGCTTATGCCTAGAGACCTGAAAAATTCGTCAGTTCGATGACCTGCGGGCTAGACTCAACAGTCTTATGAACTGAAATTCCGATATCAACTGCGCATAGGTTGTCTTATGTCTCAGTGGGAGGCGATGATTGGGCCAGCGTTCTCCAGGAGGCGTCAAACACCGCGTGGACCAATGGCTAAAGTTATATAAGCACACGTGTTTTTAATTCTAGCTTGTCCCAAACTGAATCCGCGAATTCTTCAGGTCTCTACTTATGCCGCAACTTGAGCTTCAGTGAAATTTTTTTCATTACTAACGTTTTTACATTTTCACTTAATTGGCACATGAATGTTGTTAAAGGGTAAGTGACAATGTTAATTTCTCACCAGGCTGAAATATACGAAATGAGCAGAAAAATAGATCCTAAACCGAGCTTTCAAAAGTGCTCGCTTTTCAGTAACAGCCAATATACAGGGTGTTTAAAGTATGCAGGCAAGTTTCTTTTTGTTTAAATGAACCTCCTTTTACGTTGGTTTTTAAGTGAGCATGGTTGGACGATAAGGCCGACTATCGCGTGTACACTAAATGCGCTCCAGCCCTCATGACCTCCAAACACAATTCATGCGCATGTGCTCGTGCGGTGACGTCTAATTTCATGGTGAATGAGTACAGATGAACGCACGTGGTGTTTACAAATTGATATTAAGTTCGTTCAGGGGTAGCACTATTGTACGCGGTGTTAATAAAGTCAATTACAAAGTCGAGAGATCGTTTGACACAAATATTAACTATTGACTGTATCGGCGATCTATTCTCGCACACACAGGAAAACATACCAGAATGTGACAATCTACGCAAACTAACTTTTTTTGCTAATTTTTGACGTGTTATGGTAAACACTTCCGCGAATACTACTTTTATACGTATTAATCAAATAATGTTCTTAATTTAGAACTACAAAAAAAATGTTTACATGATTATTTTGCTCTACTTGTAAAAAATATCGATTTCAATAGGAATTTAGATTGAAGATTATCAGTAAGAGGTTTTTATGATTTCTTTCCTACAGTCACTTAAAGAAAAAACTGAAAATTATAGAGATTGATCAACTACGGTTGTGCGTATGATTTTGTGCTTCACTTGCGATGAACAACTTGCTATATTCTTGGTCGGAAACTAATGATAGAATTAATTTTTTGGCTTGCCTGGATTCAACGTTACTGCGCTGCATGGAATTGCAGAAATTTCTACGAGCAGAAAAAAAGTGCAGAAGCTCTTGATAGAGTCTGTGACGACATTGGCTTTTTTTTCTGTCTCGTGATATGAAGAACAGATCAATGAACCATCTAATGAAAACACAGTCGCAATTTTTTTTTCCTCTGCCAGCGAAGCAGGCATGCCGCTCTGTTGGAATTCTTTATCATGCTTTCAACACCAGGGCAGTTTTTTAATGTTGGTGTCTCTGAAGTTCATTGATTTCGTATACAAATTTAATGAGCACGGTGTCACTTTAAATGATTTGCCGAGAAAAAAACCGCTCACTTAAAAAAATAAAAATCTCAACTAGACGTAGCCGTTGTCTCTGTCCGACGAAGCAATTTTTTTCTGTGTTTACTTTAGGGGTCAAAACAAACTGACTTAAAAAGCGCGAGCGCGAAGGATTTCAGGTTCAATGCCGCCTGTCTTAACGTGTAACTGGTTTTTCACTCATTAGTTTTATCGCGATTTACGCGGGTAAGTTGCCAGGGGAGGATATCAATGTTACAGGAAGATTAAGTCCCTATTGTTTAACAGAGAAAAAATACACGAATTTTCGAGTTGTGGCAAAACGGTGGATAGTAACGAAATAATGTTTCTATATTGCACGCGAGGCATAATAAATTAATCAGCTGCTAGCTATTTGTATCAATTACTTAACCCTTTCAGAATCACTTTAATTTGCGGTTTCAAGTGCTGCAAACAAGCATTTTTTATGATGCGTGCTCTGCTTACGTCGACGCAGCACTTGTTTCGTTGTCGCAGCCAACGAGCTGCAGGCATTATGTTCTGCTAGAGTTATACGACCCAATTATGACCTAGACCGGTAAAACGGTTTACGTATCATTAGGGCCAGTGACTTTTCGCGTAAAAATCTGAGCACACAGTAGACTTCAATACCATATACACACCTCAGCTGTTGTTATACCTCCATTGGCTGCTGGTGCCGTGTCCGTCTTTGACCAAGCCACTCAGGACTAAGTAACTCCGACACCGAACCTTCGTGATTCGTGTGCAAACTTTTTACACGGGCCAGAACATTTTTTAGCCAATCAAAGAAGCTGGACGACCCTACAGTGCTTTGGACTCTATCTTGTCTCGAAATCTTTTCGCGAAATATCACTGCCCTTACGTATCATTGACCTACTGGTAAGGACATAGGTCATTGAGTTTCGCAGTGTGGAGTGCAGGCCAAAAATTACGCACACGTGCGTAATGTACACAGTTGTGTACACTGGATCAGAATGGGTTGATGAGCGTATATATTTTTAGTGTGTTTTTAACTATGCGTGGGTGAACATTAGGATAATGCTCTTAGTTTACTCGCATTTTGTCCGCGAAAGCGAAATTGCTTTTTCTTGACGCATTTTTTAAGCTGCAAACGGATCAAGTTACTTGCAGCCATAGGCTGTTCACGGTAAAGTATGCACCTTTGATGCCCTAGTGTCTTTTTCCTTTGAGCCATTTTATTTATCCTTCAAAAACCTTTTTAAATAAATATTTACAAATGGTAGGTAGTGAAATTTCGTGAAAATATTTCAAGGCAAGTTATATTTAAAACGCTGTAGATTGATTTACGTATCTTGATTGGCTGAATTATTTTTTTGACACGTATTAACCATTTATACACGAATAACATAGGAACCGTGCCGATGTTGCCGAATTATTCTGAGTGGCCCGGTAAAATATGAAAGCGACTTACAAAGCTGCCAGCAACCAATGACAATATACAAACTGCTGTTAGGTGATTAAAATATTGAACTCAACATTCTACTCATATTTTTATCGAAAAATTGCTATCTTTAATATTGCCATTTAAGTAATAAAAACAGTGTGTATATTCCACCGCACTCGGAAGTTAACGCCTAAGGCTAAATAAAAATATATTTATTGATTATTATTCCAAATGACAGGTTTATCAGAAGTGCTCACTTTGCCATGGATAACCTACACCACCGCTTCCCGAAAAGTCGAGGGCTCGATAATTTGCGAATAGTCGTGGCGGCCGATTTCCGCGGGAAAAGAGTGCCTTTGTAATGGTATTTCAAAACACTTTAACGCAGATCTGCTCTCGCGATTGGATGGTTTTTACTTGCCACGCATCTCAGGTGCACGCCCACGAATAGTAGATCTTCAGTACCGGAGTGACGTAAATATGATGTTCCTAGTCAAGTAAAAAAAAAAGTATTCACACGAAGACACGTGGCCAGTAGGGCAAAAAAACTTCCTGTGTGCTCGTTGCATAGGAGCCGAGTAAGGCTTGGTTAGGCGGGGGGGGNGGGGGGGGGGCCGTCGCCCCTCCACTTGTCAGCTGGCAGATGCGTCCCCCCCCTGGGTTAATAAACAATGGTTGGTCACTTGGTCGCTACCTCAGTTTGTACTATTTATAATGCTACAGGCAGTAACGCTGAGAGTGCGAGGCACGGGTGATTTATTGACGCGAGCGCGCTATCAGTTGCAACCGGAGACGCAGCGGTTACTGACAAAGGAATGTTTACAAAGCGTGCCTGTTACGCTAATCAGGGCGCGCGTCGATCCCGACCTTGGGTATCGGGTGTCTTCGAGACATCTGAAGAAATCTCTGGATTACTGACCTCGTGACTATCGGCCATAATCGGGGTGCGACGAACCTTCAAGGTCAATGTCAGCGACTATAAAAGGCGCATCGGGCCTCCGAGTTGGCAGTTGTTGAACGGATGAGTTTCAACGATAGACGACTAGCGAGAAGAGAAGCGCGCGGCGAGAGAAGTGACCAGCGGTTGCGAAATCTGCTACTGCGAGCATCAGAGCAGTGAAGAGTACGACTGCAGGCTGGGCTATTAGACTGGGTGCTTGAGTGAAAGACATTACAAATGATGGCATCAGATAGGCTGAACATTGTGATGACGATGAGTTTTAGTTAGTTGACAACAACCAAACTGAAACATAAAGAAGGGCGTTAGTTACAGTTGAAATAGAAATTAAATATTGCTCTCATTGTGAAATAAAACAGTTATAGTGGAGAAAGATAACTTAATGCTGTAAATAATAGCTGTGTGAATACATTAAAAATAAAATTTAGTTCTTTTATTTTTATTGAGACCTCTATTCCTCACGAACTCAGATACGCCCCCCCCCCCCCNTCATGTAACAATAACTTTCTGGAAACTGCTTGCCTCATTATTTAGGAAGGAAAAAAAACAGAATGTTCGGAAACTCAGTGCCCAAACTCCAGACATAGTTTCTTTGGACCAATAGTAACACAAAAGTCTAATACTCTTATATACGGAAACGTATTTATATATCAAATAATTGTGTTAGAAGTTGAGGCGTAAAATGCATAGAGAACAAGGCAGTGCGTGTAGGATAAGTTTCATAAGCAGTAGGCGCGCGACGCTGCATGTGTAATAATTTACTGTTGTGCACCTACGACCTATGCAACTTGTCCTACACGCATGCCTTGTTTTGCAGGTGTATTACGCCGCAACTTTGAACAAAATTATTTGATATAAAAATAATTTCCCGGATATAAGTCCATATGGCTTTTGTGTTGCTATTGGTCCAAAGAAACTATGACTGGAGTTTGGGCACTGAGTTTCCGAACATTCCGTATATTGTATGTGGGTCTTTACATAACCAATAACAGAATCATTTCGCCTACAACCTACAACGCACAGTGAGAGAGAGAATCGTGGAGAATGGGGAGGGAAGAAAAACACAACATTATGAAATGAACATGGTTACCATCGAAGAAAATTTAAGACTCCCCCCCCCCCNCGACCCCTTTTTTTTCTTTCAGGAAACAAGAATTCGCCGCCTAGGGCTCGTATGAAACTGAAGTCGTAACTATTATCTCGGAAATCAGATATCCTTAACAACCACGTATGCAGTAAGGATTACATTGTAGCAGCCAGGGCATATTTCTACCAAGTTCCTTTAAATTTCAAATCAAAGCTCGAAGATTCCTTTACATTACATCGTTCTTTATAAATACAAGTTTTAACCATATATTAAAGTGGGGAGGTTGTAGAACCTTAATTCTAAACGAAAATGTGTGTTGCAAAGTTACCGGTCGCCTGCCTAGCGCTTGAAATGCGATGCAGCGTGTTCGAAAAATGCGTCTTTTGGCGAAAGTATTAAACGTACCCCCCAAAAGGTTTTCCTAGGAGCAGAAAGCACATTCCAGACGATGGCGGAATGTGTTACGAGTTGTGGTCAGGCCCTTAGCTGAGCGGCCTGCCTGATCACACCTTCACTTATTTATCCAGGGCACGGGCCGTGATCGCTGAAATTTGTTATGAAATCGAAATCCTCAGAAAACCCCTCCACCGGCCAGTAAACGGGGACAACGCAGCCGATATAGGCCAGTGTAGTCTGTGGGCGGTGTCTTTTGTCGTCGGGCCATTGGAACGAGAGGACCACTGAAGCTGGGTGTGTCCGGCCGTCGACTTGCGCCATCTTAATCAGCCTCCTGAATCATGAACAAGGTGGGGAATCTCCAATTAGGCTTTACTCAGAACGTTGCTAGTTAAATCTTAATAAAATAATATCATTTAATATTTCAGTATATTTTATTTGTATAGCTCCTCCCGTTCATATTCAATCATATTTATTTTGAAATAATATTGTACAACCTTAATGTTAAATAAACCTCTTTTATACAGCATGATTCTAAAATCACGGGACAAATATTGAGGGGTGGTAGAGCTCACTAAAACAAACAGTTATTGTATAGGAATATATGGGCGGAAGTGACGCGTTGAGGCATTGAGGGCGTGGTGGACCAGTCCGATGGCCACCACGATCGCCAGATTTATCAAGTCTCGATTTTGTCCTATGGGGGCATTTGAAAGCCCTCATTTACGATACTCCAGTTGATTCCATTTAAGACCTCGTCGCTCGACTATCCTGTGCGGCTGCACGCATGCGTGAAATACCCGGCGTATTTGAATCTGTTCGCCAATCACTCCACCGACACTACCAAGCTTGCATTACTGTCGGTGGTAGCAATTTTGAGCAATTATTATAAACATTGTTGTAAAAAGGCATTTAGCGGCGACGTTGTAAATAAACACTGTGTTGCATTTCATGGGTTATTTTTGTGTTGGTGCCTCGACGCGTCACTCCCGGCATATATTCCTACACAATAATTGTTTATTTTGGTGAGCTCTACCACCCCTCAATGTTTGTCCCATGATTTTAGAATCAGCCTGTATAGTGTTCATTACATAACTCTTATCAATAACTTGTTACGCCCCTGTATCCCCGTTAAGGATAAATTTCGACAAAATACCAAAAACATAACAAATGGTACTTTCAAAGCATTATGCACATTGAAGACACTATTTCCATGCCGTCCAGCATAACTAAAAAAAAAAACGTTTTTTTCAGACTGCTGTATCTCAAAATATACTAACCGGAGGCATGCAAAACAACGACAGAGGCGTGCATTGGACTTTGCTACAGAGTCGCGTCCAATAAAATTAAAGTCACCTCTTGAAGTCCCTTTCAGGCGAGAAGCCGACGGAAAGACTGCACGCCAGTTGAGCGTCTTGCGCGTAGAGGCGATACCGCTGTACATACGCCTGTCGACGTCAACCGTAGCACTTCGTCGATTTTTGCCTCGATCACGCAAACACGCATTTCACTAGGCGACCGCCTTAAGATGGAGAGGCACATACATCAACACTAAGCATACAGATAAATATTTATATATTTTTGGAAGCGAATATAGGAAAACTACGAAACGGCAACCCTGGATATTAATTTACTCTAACTATCAGAGTAAAATTTTTTTCTAATCTGGTACATTACTGTCGGACTTTTTCTTACTCTGTAAATTTGCAAGTTTCAGTGCGGCGTAAGAAAGCTAAAATGAATTATTGGATTAAGGTGAAAAAGTTAAAATGAATTACTTGTTTGTGTGAAAAAGCTAAAATGAATTATTGGATGAAGGTGAAAAAGCTAAAATGAATTATTTCATTAGGGTGAAAAAGCTAAAATTAATTATTTATTAAGGTGCAAAAGCTAAAACGAATTATTGGATTAAGGTGAAGTATAAAGGAATATATAAAGGAATGTAATCTGTCCGTAAAAATATTTCCTCACAAAGTAGCCATAAACTGTTACTTAATATCGCACTTTATTGATTTTCTTTACCGACTTCCAGAAACCTGCAAACTGCCGTTAACTATGTACCACGCCCTCTTAACGGTACAAGGTCACCCCAAATGTTTGTATAAGTGTGGCATGCAGCGCTGTCGTAGGCGATGACACTAGTGCGTGTTTTCGAGTAGTGGACGACGAAAGTGCCGAGAAGTGTGGACGTTTCCCGAACGCGCTGCTGCTCGAGGCTATGAAATTATTTGTCGCCAACTGCTGGCACGTGTTCCGGCCGCCCGCGGGCCTGACCGGATGCCAACGGCGAATTCCTGGGTAAGACTCATTCCTCCCCGCGGGGGACGCGGCAGCTCTTCCTCTGCGCGCCCGACGCCGCGCTTTCTCTTCCTCAGACGTTGATTCACGTCGCAGAGCAGTTCGTCTTAAGGCTGTCGTCTGGTTGACGATCTGGTATTGGTAGGGGCAGTAGAATTACAAGAAAATCTTTAGCAACCTGAGAACGAATCTTGTGTCTGATTGGCTACTGCTTACTGCGAAAGATTCCCTGTTGGTAGAGACCTGAAAAATTCGCGAGTTCAATGACTTGTAGGCTATACTCCATTTTCGTATGCAGAAATCATGCAGATATCACTGTTCATTGGTTGCTTGTTGTATGAGCGGAAGACGGTGATTCGGTCTGTATTTTACTGTGTATTTATTATAGGCTCAGAGTAGTCCAGGATGTGTAATTTAACGGGTATACCAATAGCATTAGCAATACAAACGTACGGGGTTTTGAATTCTAGCTTGTCCCGAAATGTAAACGCGAATTTTTCAGGTGTCTACTAATTATGCGTGTGCACGTAGGGTGTTGAAGGCTAGCTTGCGCGTGAATTTCTTGCGCAGAGAGCAGGCGGAGGTGGCGGTCTTACAGAGGGGGTAGTCACTGTGCATGCGCGGTGGAGACACGCCGCCCAGCTCCAGAGCCGTGCGTGCAGACGGTCCAACACCCCGGGCAGAAGGAGGAGGTGTTAAATCACGCCTGCCGCCGCGAAAGACATCGATTTCCGATCGGCCCGCGGCGACAAGCTGAAGCTGCGGTGTTAACTGCGACGCCTTCACAGCTGCATAACCTGCTTGCAGACAAGGAGAAGGCAATCCCTAGGGCAAGTGGCTTTTCGCGTAAAAATCGGAGCACACAGTAGACTTCAATACTATGTACACACCTCAGCTGCTGTTATACCTCCATTGGCTGCTGGTGCCGTGTCCGTCTTTGACCGAGCCGCTCGGGACTAAGTAACTCCGACACTGAACCTTCGTGATTCATGCGCAAACTGTTAACACGGGTCGGAACGTTTTTTATCCAATCACAGAAGCTGGACGACCCTACAGTGCTTTGGACTGTATCTTGTCTCGAAATCGTTTCGCGAAATATCACAGCCCCTAGCAATCCCGGATAACAGTTTATGCCTGCATTACGAGAAAATATTGTTCTTACGGAATTATACATTCCTTCGGCGCATTATCTTATGGTGCTGATCGCCAGAATTCCGTTATTTTATATTTTCACGAAACAATGTTCAATCAACTTGTAGACAAAGGTCACCTGTTTTTCGCGAATCTCACTCCACGACTAGTACTGCAAAACACGTCAGTTTAGTACCAGTATCGCAGTTGGATTATGTTAACCCGCTCGAGTCTTAGGTGTCTGCCCGCGAATAACATACGTACAGTATCGGAGTAACCTTAATTCTGATTGGACAGTCAAGTAAGAAAATGACTTTTCACAAAGATGCATCGCCAATAAGCAAAATAATGCTGCTGGCATGCCCGTAGGGTATTGAAATCTAGCTTGTGCGGAAATCTTTTCGCGAAAAACAGGTGGTCCTGGGCATTAGTATTTCTTCGCATAAAAATGTTTAGACCACATAATATCATTTGCATAAAGGCATTTGAAAATCACAATTTTAGTGTTTTGGGACGTACAAATTATAAAAACTATCTCACTTACTGGAAAGAGATCATTCACATTGAGTTAATTCGAGAAGTCTTTAAAATCATTCTGTGAAATGTTTTTGCTGTTTTTAAAACTTGCTCTAACTAAAGTAATTTTAGCGTAGATATTTTTAATTTGTGAGTGAGTTTTAGTAGATCATATTTTGCTAATCATACTTTAAAATGAATTAAGATATGATCTTTACGTCGCCCTTGTTACATTGTCTGTTGGTGTTTTCGTTTATTTTATATGTGCGTCCCAAAAATACTAAAATTGTGATTTTGATTGAAATTCTGCGATGCAAAAACTTTGCGATTTAAAATTTGTTTATGCAAGGAAAGAGTACTTACAAGATACGTCTATGAGTTGAATGGTATTTCGTACAAATTTAAAATAGTGAATTTTTTGGTGAAACACAACCTTAACGTAGTAGTAAAACATGCAAATTTACGCCGTAAGAAACTGCGCGAGAGTAATGTATCTGGCTGGCAAAACACCTATCTTCTCACTAAGTTAGCGAAAAATTTCATCTATGATTGCAGTTTCTTAGTTTTCCCATATTAGATGTGGATTTAGTGTTTATTTATATAACACCCATTCTTAAGAGTCCTATCTACCAGGAGATATTTTGGTCATTCGAGGCATAGACGCGAGCGAGCGATAAGGAGTGGATTGGAGAGTTTTGGGCGGCTCTCAACATCGAGATATTGAGAGCCAATGAGGGTGAAGCGAGGTGAGTAAGGAGCAGCGCCGGAATGTAAGGGCGGGGGAAACGGGAGATTCCCGAGAAAACCCGCCGAGCAGCAGCAACGTCCAGCACGATTCCCACGTGCGAAAATCCGGGAGCGACCCCCGCCGGGAATCGAACTCGGTTCGCCTCGGTGATAGGCGAGTAGTCTGACCACTACACCACCGCGGCCCCCGGGAGCGATAAGGGCGATACCGACCAGCGTACCTATGCAAGGTCATTGTACCGCTGGAACTATGGCACTTTAAGCGGTGGCCCTATCGTATTATTATTGAAAAGTCTGTCTGTAGCAAAATTCAGTAAATTTCGATTGGCTATTGGCCGCGTGACTGTTCGAGAAGACATTTTCTACTCGACTGCGCCAACCAGAATTAAGATATAAAACATCGATGATTGGCTCGCAGACACCTTAGACGCATGAGAGGAGATATTATTCAACCACGAAATAAGTTCCGAACTAACGTGTTTTGCAGTACAACTAGTCGTGGAATCTTTTCGCGAAAAACAGGCGGCCGTACTTATTAAATTGTCTTCGAAACTTTCCAATCAGTACATTTTGCGATAAAGCAGTGTAAAAGGGCAGTTTGTAAATAGTGTTTTGAAAGTAGTCTTCGTACCTCGCCTCAAGAGTGTTTTCTTTTCGTAGTTAAGTACATACGACACACGTGAAGTAGTTTAGAAAAAAACAACGTGTACTTGGAGCACTTTGCAAGGCAGCAGGTGCATAGTCCTCTTAACGAACTTGTAGACACGAAACACGAACAGTAAGTGGTTCGCGATTAATACTCAATGTAAACTTCCGAAACTAGTTTTAAGCTATACATAGTTAGGGCCAGTGACTTTTCGCGTAAAAATCGGAGCACACAGTAGACTTAAATACTGTATACATACCTCAGCTGTTGTTATACCTCCATTGGCTGCTGGTGTCGTGTCTGTCTTCGACCAAGCCACTCAGGACTAAGTAACTCCGACACTGAACCTTCGTGATTCGTGCGCAAACGGTTAACACCGGCCAGAACAATTTTTTTAGCCAATAAAAGAAGCTGGACGACCCTACAGTACTTCGGACTGTATCTCGTCTCGAAAGTTTTTCGCGAAATATCACTGCCCCTATACATAGTATGTCAGATGCAAATACAGAAATGATACTATAAGGAGTTCGTAACTTCACCACGCATTTCATACGGGCGTGGGTTTTGTCGTGGTGCTGCTAGAATGCTCTCCTCTTACCAGAGGCGAGCCGGGTTCGATTCCCGCCATGGACACTCCTGGACATCTGCACGTGGGAGTCGTGCCAGACGATGCCGCGGGTCGGCGGGTTTTCTCGGAGATCTTTCACTTTCCCCGGCCCTTGCATTCCAGCGCTGCTCCGCATCCACCTCGCTGTACACTCGTCGGCTCTCAACACCCCGTTGTTGAGAGCCGACAGAAACTCTCAACTCGTTTGCGTGGGCATTTCACTCTTCCCTGAACAAATCTAGACAAGCTGCCACGAATGCAAAATGAATGAAAAATACTTCGTCATAAGTTCCTTCTTAATACGCGCGTACGTTGATGTCGTAAATTTGTGAGAATATTTCTTAAAGCGAAGCAAGCAACACTGAGTTCTTAACACAGAGGTGAAACATGTTATTTTTTACCGCGGACTCCGTTTTCATACTCCAGCGAAATAGTGCCATTGGCCATCAACATGTCAAAACGCCGTCCGCCTAACAGCACCTGGTATATTTAATTGCCAGCAGCAGAACATTCAATAAAAAAATCCTTCGTGGCACGCAGTAGCCAATCTGACACAATGCTCGTTCCAGAGCTTAGCACAGCCAATCAAGGAGTAGGTACGCCCACATAAAAGGAACCACCGCTCCATTTCGCTTCTCGGTATTCACCTATTCTACGGCTGAGTATCAAATGCTCTCGGTGTCTTTCCTGAAGGTGATCTGATTTGCGAAAATTTTCATGTAATTTCCGTTTTTCAATTGTGTAAGCTGTTCAAGGTAAACTGAGCACTTTCGAAGCTCTGTTTAAGATCTGTTTGTATGCACATTGTATATTATTCCGCCATGTATAAAATCTACAGTGTCATTGGGCTTAATCCCTTTATATTTATTTTTTGGTCAGGTAAAAACGTTAAATTATTGGAAAAGAAAATCGTTTTTCAAATTTGTTCATTTTTACACTTATATGCGTTAAAAAAAACAGAGATCATAAGAAATAATTGCAGAAATCCAAATTTTTACCCAGCACTTTCAATTCAACGGTAAATAATGGAACTATTTTCCTTACGCTGTTGCCAATTTTCCTGGGTGTATGTCACTCAGTATTCCCATTAAAAATACAAGCCGGTAGAGGCGCAGTGACTTTTTCAACTTCCGGGACAACTTCCGGGAGCAGACAGGCACGTCACTGCTTGCAACTGACGTTCAAGGTCAAACCTGTTTTCGGACGTGTTAAAGGGATCTGGGGTGGGGAAATAATACTTCACGTAAATGAAATAATATTTACTAAGCAACATACACATACTATACATGACCTAATACACGAGCATCACCATTAGTACCAACCAACTTTCTGAATACCCAAATGGCATCACCAAGCTCAAACTTAAGCTCACGTCTGGAATACAATACTGGAGATTGAGCAATAGTAATAACACAACAGTACCGTGACTAGTGTTAATTACCTTAGTCAAATAGATTCAAGAGACATTATATGTTGGAAGACGTTTGCTATTAATGAGTTAGTTGCTACTTCTAATTTAGTTATTAGTATTGATCCATCTCCAGAATCAGAATGAGTTAAGTAAGGATAAAAACATTTCTTGTTTTTGCAACATCTGAAACCATAAATAAATGTTTGTCAAAAAGGTTAAAACATAATTACATCACTGTAACGCCACTTCTTCCTATAGTGTGCCCAAATACGATATCTCAAAGCGTGGAACTGCTATTCCTAAGTCATTGGCTACATTAATGCAATTTTTGTTATGCTGTATCAGGGTCCCTAGAAAGTTATGAAATGTACAAATAGTCACGAAGGTCGCTGAGAAGTCGTTAATATTCGTTACATACTCGGCATTCTAAAACATTCATTTAATCACCAGGACTTGATATAAGTACCGTAAGTGTGCTTATTTAGCTATTTGGAGAACAGACAAAATAATTATTATATTTAAATTTTTCACAATTTCTTGTGTTACAATTTTTATCGTCTCTTATTAGGGAACTAATTGTTTTGGTTTTCTTTTTGAAAGCTGACATAGAATGACAAAATTGTTTCGTTTATTACATCCTAGCAATTACATTTTATCAGAGCTACTAAAATTATGAAACTTTTCTGAATTTATATGTAATCGCAAGACTAGGAAAGGTCAAGAAAAAGTCACAAATTGTTATAAGCAAAAATGTAGTTACGGGTAGAGACATTTTTAAAAGTTAATTTCAAAAGTTCCCAGTTAATGGTGAGCCAAGTATAATCTATTTTGCCTTCATCGACTTCAGACTTCTTCTTAGCTATTGCCTGCCTCACAATCATTTAAGGACACTGAAGGTAGACAATTAATTATGTTACATTTTTACAAAAAAAAACTTTTCATCTTGTAGAAATTTCTTATGCTGCCATGCTTAAATAAAGCAAATCTATTTTCCTTGACTTTGTTTGTCAAAATTAAAAAAATCACTACTTCGTTTGTATTTCTGCCACACGAATAAAATAATCCAAACCACTTACAAAGAATTTAAGAAGTGAAGTTGAAAGGCATTTTCTCTTTTAACTTTGAGATAAGCATGACAATGTTCCAAACGTCTTCTTTGACAGCTACAAATAAAAATTGTTGTAGTAGAAGAAAAAATATTAGTTTGGAGCAAGGGCGTGGGGGGATCTTGACCTCGACCCCGATAATGTTTGACCTTGAAAACAAAAAAAAATCACAAAAATTTATAAAATATAAAATGTATAAAATTTATTAAAAATTAATTATTAAAATTCATTATAACAAATATTATTAAGTATTTGTAATAATAAATTTTAATAATAATTTTTAAATAATTTATTGATAGTAAATTTTTATATATTTTGGGGGTTTTCAAGGTCAAAGGTTATTGGGTTCAAGGTCAAAGGTCAAGGTCAAAGTCTGCGATATCCAACATGGACAATATGGCCGCGGGGGGATCGGAATTACAGAGCATGAACAGCTCTGCGCCCCCACGCCCTTGCTCCAAAGTAATATTTTTTCTTCTACTTATGCTAAATACTTATTTGTATTTTAAGAATTAAAAAATATTCCAATAATTTTCTTTGAGCCATGAGATATATATATATATATATATATATATATATACAGATAAATCTGTCTAGTTTTTTTGTGATATAAATAATTCATTTTCTGTGAGTTAGATTTTATATGCATCTGTGTTTCTAGATCAAGACAGAAAAATACTAATTTTTAAGGTGTAAATATACGATAAGTATGGAAAATAATTTTTGTATTTGAAGGAAATTACTTCCCACGCAATGATACAAGCTAAAAGTTTTATTTCTGGACAGGCATATAGATTATAATTATTTCGTTTGAAAATGTAATATTACTTATGACTTTTGTTTTGCCATCCAAAAACAACCTTAATGTACTACCATCCTTGTTTTCCTTAACATGTGTTTAACCCCCGCGCTACACAATAGGCCTGTTACACACTGGCTAAATTCGTCTACTTAATTCCATATTTATAAGAGTCAAGTTCACTGCAAGCGTATTAACTCCAAAACCATTTTAATTCTCTACCGCAGTCCGTATTTAAATTTACCAATGTTAGAAAAGCATTTAACAATTCGACACAAAGTATTTCCACGCAACCATTGTTTTCATCAGTTATATATATATATATATTTATACATATTATATATATATATACATATTATATATATATAATATATATATAGTCTGAGAGTCCCTTCGTGATTGGGCCCTCGTCGGTTTATTTCCATACTGAAAGTGTGTGATTCGTTTACAGACAGCCATATACCATCAGAAAAACCGGTATCCAGTCACAAACCCAAAACGTAGTGTCACGGGTCTATAAGATGTTACCACTTAGTGCACAACTGTTGTGTCGTCACAGTTGTGTAAGGAATGTTTTGATTCTGTGCCAAGCTGGGTTGTGTGCTGTCACTGCCGTGGACGTGAGTAGAAGGCATGTGTGCGTTCTGCACATACTAACTTCTTTGTTGTGTCACTGATGTTGATATGTAAGAAGGAGCGTGTGGGTTCTATACCAGACTAAGTTCTGTGAATGTGTATGCGAGTAGGAGGAATATGTGCGTTCTGCACCTAGTCGGGTTGTGTATGGTTTCACTAATGTTGATGTGTAAGTAGAAGTAATAAGTGGATTCTGCACCAGACTACGTTAGGTGAATTTGTATGCGAATAGAGGAAAATATGCATTCTGCACCAGGCTGGGTTCTTTGTGTTTTCAGTGATGTGTATGTAAGTAGAAGGAATGTGTGGATTCTGCACCTCCCCGGGTTTTGCGTAGTGTCATTGATGTCAATGTGTAAGTAGAAGGAACATGTGGGTTCTGTACCAGATCGGGTTCTGTGTAGTGTCATTGATGTCAATGTGTAAGTAGAAGGAACATGTGGGTTCTGTACCAGACCGGGTTCTGTGTAGTATCATTGATGTCAATGTGTAAGTAGAAGGCACATGTGAATTCGGCACCTGCCCGGGTTTTGTGTAGTATCATTGATGTAAATGTGTAAGTAGAAGGAACATGTGGGTTCTGTACCAGACCGGGTTTTGTGTAGTATCATTGATGTCAATGTGTAAGTAGAAGGAACATGTGGGTTCTGCACCAGGCCGGGTTCTGTGTGGTGTCACTGATGGGGACATGCTAGTAGAGGGAACGTGTTTGTTCTGGCGCAGGCCGAGCGAGGGCGCCCCCAGCGACGGCGGGTCGTGCGGGGCAGCAGCGCGGTGCCCGCCGCCCATCTCGCGGCTCAGGGTGGAGAAGATCGAGGGCGGCCTGATGGTGGCCGGAGTCGTGGTGGCAGCCAACTGTCAGCTGGCTCTACCTGCCTTCGGCTTCCTATTCATCCTCGTCGGCATCGTGCTCACCGCCGCCTCCTACAGGTACAACTCACTTCGCCAAAAAATACCTCATTTTAGTGTACTCAGTATGCCCCTTTAAAAAATAATTCCACTTTTCTTTGTGTAGTAAAAAAAAAAGTCAAAATTTGCATGTGAAAATGGTATTAAAATTCATAATGAATTCGGGAATACCCCCTGGAATACAATATACTCCGAATGCTTTTTTTTTGGAAATCTTGGCCATAAAGACCACATTCTTGTATCCTGTCACCATGGTCAGTGTGGGCTCATTCCATGTTGTAGTGGGTTGCCAACTTGGCCATTGTGCAGCCAGGGTTGCGAGGCTCTCCCAGGAGACAGTATATGATAAGACCAGCACCAGGGCTGCCAGTTTGACGTTGTGCAGCCAGGGTTGAGTGTCTGTGCCAAGGGAGAGGATGTGAGAAGGCCAGCCTCAAGGCAGCCAACTCGGCGTGCGTGCAGTGAGAGCTGTGTGTTGCAGGGGACCGGGCCAGGATGAGGAGCCCGACCACTACGCGGACCGTGTGGCGTTCACGGGCAACTCGCGGGTGTTGGGCCCGGCGTGCATCGTGGTGGGCGCCGTCATGCTGGCCGCAGGGGCCTGTCTCTGGCTGCTCACGAGGAGGGCTCGGCGCATGGAGCGGCGTGTGGGCTTCCACTGCCCGCTGCACGGAGACTTCTACCCGCTCAGCCCTGCCACCAGTTCTCGCAGCGCAGGTCAGTACAACACGCCTCTAGCGATCGCTCGTCGGCTTGCCGATCATTCAGCACATTTCAATGCCAACCTAAGGTGCATTCTACTCATGCCAGAAACAAAACCAAGTTTCTTATAGGAGAGTTTGTCGTAGGAAAAATTCCCGCCGCTAGGTGCACAATGCTCTAAAAGGCAACTTTTAATTTAAATTTTAAGTTACGTAAATAACACAACAGAAATATTTTTCTTAGTTACGAAGTTATTTTATATTTGATTTATGATTACCGCAATTATCCTTTTTTTAACGTATAAAATAGAGAAAATATGGTACCTTGCCGACACTAGCGCTTACCTAGTGGCAAACATTTTCCCTTTGCCAAATTTTTAACATTTATCTACCCAACCTGTAGTAGAAGGAACCTTAGCCCTTCTTAAGATCTACCTTACTACTCAGTTATACCCATCCTCCATATGTATTATTTACATTGCTTTGAGCCCAGTAACGTTACTCGTGCATCATTCGAGTGAAAACGTAATTTTTTTTAACCTAAATTTGTTATTAATGCAAACAGTCCTCATCTGGTATACATTAAAAAAAAATTATCAACTTGATTTGTTTTAAATTTATACATAGCATTTACGATACGCCAAGACTCAGAACTGTTTTACCTTATTCACTGCTAGCCCAACTGTGAACCTGCATGCTAGTTGTGTACGGTAGCACATAAAATATACAGAGTATTTTTATTTCAAACGTCGATTTGAGAACTGCTTAACTTACATGAACAACGTATACCTCCTCGTCGAAAGACAGGGGCATAAGAGACTGAGATAGTATCACCATTAAAGCTCATTAACCGTTATTTAACGATTTTTTTAACTCAGTCGCTGAAAATAATTTCTATCCGTTGCGTAATTTTTTTTCATTTCAACTTTAAAAATGTAGTTGTGTATATAATAATTTTTTTGCCAATTATCTGTATAACACGCTGCCGAAGTATGCCGGATGAGTCGCGGAACACCCTGCATTGTATATTGTTAATTATAAACAAATGAATTCATATTACAAGCAGCTGATATTTGTTGCACGCATTTCGGGTAAAATCCAGTTGTAAATCTCACACTTCTCCGAAGGAAACTTTGTCTAATTCGCATACCCCCCATGGAAAATATCTTGGCGACGCCCGTGAGAACAATTAAGGCTTTAGAAGTGAAATGGCTTCGTCTCCCACGAACTCCAGTCCAGCCTCAGACGCCAGTAAATTGCCGTCACTGGTCAGCAACATGGCGCAACGCCGTTCGCCAATCAGTGCAGACCAAGGTTTTTCTACTCAGGTTGGGAAACTCAGTGCTTTTAGTTTGCCAACTAAAATTTTTCGCCACTAGGTAAGCGCTAGTGTCGCCTGTTTTTACGTTAAAAAAACAAAATAATTGAAATAATCATAAATCAAATATAAAATAACTACTAAAAGAAGTGAAATCATTCTCTTTTTATTATTCAGGTAGCTTAAAATTCTAATTAAAGGTGACCTCTTTGGAACACTAGCGCTTACCTAGCGGCACAAATTTTCCCTATGCCAAACTTTCCCATAAGAAAACTCATTTTGTTCCTGACGTGAGTAAAATAATCCTTAGTGCAGGCTAACTTGTTTGCCAGATGGCAGCCCAGCCAATAGAGGACGCACACAGCAGCAATGCTCATTACCTGTCCGCGCGTAGCCAATCAGCGAGTGTGTACGCCTGTATTACCGGAGCCGCCACGTCATTTCGCATATATGTGCTTACTTATCTATTCCGTGAAATTTGTATTCAATATTTTGCAAATTTTTTTGAGGCTTTCTATCGTTTAGAAAAAACACACTAATGTTTTAATTTGCTGTTTTCCTTTTTATGCTATTTGAAGAAAAATAAGGAAAGTGTTGACAGTCATTCTCTCCTTATTGTCATTTGGCAGCCAAATTACGGGGCCCACCTGCGTGCATCTCTCTTCTCTTTTTACCGAGAAGCACGGGAGCTATAAGGGCTACACTGGCACGCGCTACAAGAGCGCCATCGCCGCTACGCGCAGGGCTCTTAACTGGCGTGCAGTGTTCTCGTAGTGCTGTGTGTACCTATGGCACTTTCAGTGGCGACCATGTCGTTTTATTGATGAAAAGCCTGTAGCGAAGTTCAATACAAGCGCCTATCGTAGATTGGCTCGTGTCCGAATGGTATGTGTTTTAAGATACGGCAACTTGAAAACTCCGTTTTGAACTGTATCGGAGGGATCCAAAACAATATTTACAGCATTTTTGGTAACCTTAAAGTACCATTCCTTCCTCGTCTGTGGTATGGTGTATTTTCGTAGGTAAATATACTGGGGGCAGGTTTAATAGTTTCTTTTAAAAAAAAAGGATTTCAAATACTTTGCGCGCAGTTCAAGTGCCAAGCAGGCGCAAGGAACCCTTAAGCATGTGTTTCTGGGTGCAGTTCTCCTGCCGATGGTTAAACATACGCGACTCTGTGTTAAAGTGCATCAGTATTTAACCGAGGGCTAGGGGTTGACGAAGTTGTAGTTAGCCGATGTAGCTCGGGGCTCGTCACTTGCACTGCGCTTTCTGCCGTGCCGTGGAAGTTTTGCATTTTCATTTCCCCCGCCCCCGTGTCCCTGTGCCGCATTGTGATAGTCGCGGCCGGCCGGCGGCACTGACCTTGGCGTGCTGTGTCGATACGCCTGCAAACCGCACTGCCGCGACCCGCATTACAGGGATCTGGCGGGTTGCCATGCGTCCAGGCGCACATTTCACGGACCCCTTCGCCCCTATCGGGGTTTTAATGCCGCTGCTGGCGCCTGGAGGCTGTGTTTTTATGGGCTGTTCTCGGTAAAGCGAGCACTTTCGGAATAAACATTTGAAAAAAAAAAAAAACACTCCACTGCCCGTTAACTGAACACGTGTCACCTTATATGCTGACATGCAGGCTCCCAGTTCTACTCCAGCCACATTTTGGTACTTCCAACTTTTCTGAAGCCTTGCTAAAATTCTGCTTCCAGGATATTCCTCCACTTGGCTTCAGCTACTACGCTTCCGAGTTCTGAGTGGCTTGGTTAAATACAAAAATGTCTCATGCTGTACAGAGCATAGACTTAAGATGAGGTAGACCGATATCGCTGGCTGCGCACAACCAATTACGTGTCCCAACATTCAACTGCTTTTCCGCCAGTACGGCTGGCGAAAACGGCGTAGATTGGATTTGAGGTTAGAATGCCGTTTAGTGAACAAGTGCTGTTGAGATGTTTTTATACTTCCTCTAACCAATTTGTAATGCAGTTTGGTTAAATTAAAATAGGTGAAAGTATATTATTATTGTAAACATTCTTGTCATTTGAGAATTAAGATATAAACACGCACGTTCGTCATTGTTGACCATGTGACCTTGACAGTTGTGTTCCTTTGAGGTAGGTCAATGCTTGGTATATGCGCAGAAGACCTCATCTTAGTCTATGGTAGTGAGCAGCCAGTGGTAAAAGAAAGTTACTGGCACAGGATGTACAATAACAAGTGAAACGTCCCATCTGCCGCGAACTACAGCAAGATGGCGTTACTTACCAAGCGATAGCTCAACCAATAGGAGATATTTCGTAGCAAACAATAACCAATCCGATGAGAGGTCCACTTCAAGAGTATCGCGCAGCCATTCGGTGATTGGGGGGTATGCCTATATCAAAGGAACCCCCACGCAGAGTCAATTATATGTGCTTATTTATTCTGAGCGGCTGGCGTGCGCATAAAATATTGGAATATAGTGTAAGGTCAGATTTTTTGTAGGCTGTTTATGGTTAGATAAGCACTTTTGAAATCAACCTTCAAAAAATGGCACTGCCCCTAGCTGCATATATATTAACGGGAACAGTGATTGGTATTCGCCCAGTTAAACTAATAACCACAGAGGGAAAGTAGTTCCGTGTTTTAACGTTGAATAAAATATTTTACGTAAACGTATGTGAAAACTGAAATGATTTGTTGCACTTTCTGTTTTGTTTTTAAATCATATACGTATGGGAGTTATCACATTGATGTAATATTTACTTTTTTTCAATAATTTTATAGTTTCATTAGAACGACGCATGAATAAAGCAATCAGGCCAATTGCAATGTTAGTTTTAAATATGGCGGAAGAACACACAGTGTGCGTACAAGCATATGTTAAGCATGGCTTTCAAAAGTGCTCAGTTTACTGTGAACAGCATTTACCTAAAATCCCTGATTATCTAAGGATAGCATGTTGTATTCACGTGCATTTTATTGACGAAGACTCACATAGAAAGTGAATTATGAACTTGCGTGACTAGTAAGTTACAAGAAGGCGAAACCAGAGACGGCTGGAGATCCACCCGCTACATGAACTCGGAATTTGAGGCGCTGAGACACACTCACGTGGTTCGGAATCGCTACGGTCGGGAAGCCCCATGCCGTTCAGACTTTCTGTGAACAACTTACTGACTCTTAAACTGTTTGTTAAAGAAGACAAAAAAAAATAATAATGTTTATTAGGCACAAAAGAAAGGATTTTGTGTACGAAGTGCGTAATATTTGTTTTTCTCTGCGTGACCTAAAATGAACAAATCTTGTGTTTTTCGTACACGAAAGTGCATTACTTACATATTTATATGGGAGACAATTACAAAGAAAATACTTTTTCTCATCACAGTAAAACTGCTGGAATAGGCTGATTCACGTCGGCAACCTAATTTGGCTATTGGCATGCGCTTCGCTTCTATTTGTTTCTCTGTACTTACCGATCGCAGTTTCGTAGTCGGAAGCAGAGATTGAAGAACGCAAATGGAGAGCGAGCACGCGAGATGGAGAAAGCCCAGTTATCAGAACAATAACAGAAATAACACGCCGCACTTAGGAAAATAACCGGCTATAAAAAAAAGTAATATTATTTCGCTTTTATTCACCGAGGTCTATAATGTGTGTTATCTATATCCCGACACATAATGTATAGTTTATTCGCGGTTTCTTGACTCTTTTTTAATTAAACCTTTGAGAACACACCCCATATATGACGTGTTAAGTTGTTTCCTAAATATGCCGTGTATCAGAAGCGTTTTATACGCCTCGTGTTAACACAAAAGTACCTTATTTTTGGTTTAATTTACCTTTTACTTTTATTTTATATGTATTATTATATTTCATTTATAAATTATATTAATAAAGCAGATAATGGTAATGGATAATAATAAATAGTTCTAATGCATATTATTATATAACTGAGTGCGTACGAATGCGGTGCGTTGGTCCTTTGGTGTAATTTTCTAAACTTGTATTGGGCTCGCGGTGGCTGAGCGGTTAGCCTGCTCGCCTCCCACCAAGACGAACCGTAATTCAATTCCCCGGCCGGGTCAATCCCGAATTAACGCGTGTAGGAATCGTGCCGGAAGATGCCGCTGGTCAGCGGGTTTTCTCGGGGACCTCCCGTTTCCCCCGCCCCTTCATTCCGGCCACGCTCCATACCTTAATCACCCTCGTCGGCTCTCAAGACCTCGCCGTTAAAAGCCGTCCAAATATTTTCACTCACTTCACTCGCTCTAAACTTTGATTGTACCAGGTGGAGGTGGAGGAATATCCTGAAAGTATAACTTTAGTAGACTTCAGAAAAGTTGTAAGTAACCGTGAAGTGAGTATAATACGTAACCCTCTTCACAATTCCGGGGTTGAGAGTGTACAATGTTAACAGGAACTCGCAAACTGCAATGATAGCCACGATGATCCCGTATTCAATTTGACAGATATTTCCCGTCCTATTTATATCGTATTTCATGCACGTGCGACAAAACTACACAACTGATTCGATAAAAAAAAAGGGGGGGGGTGGTGTTTGTTGTAGTAACGCGGTTGTAGGAATGGAATGAAAGTAACGAAATGGATTCTTGGCGAATTTTTTTTTGCTTAAATCGACAGATCAAGACGAGAAATTTCGTTTGACGCCATAAATCAGCGCACTAGCATACCGAAGTTGCGAGATATGCTGCCCGGTAATTTTTCGCCCACTCCCAAAATGATATTAAAATACATTTCCGGATATAAGTGTGAAGGGTTTTTGTATTACTATTGGTCCAAAGAAACTGTGCCTGGAGTTTAGGTATTGAGTTTCAAAACATCCGTTATTTCCCTACGATATGGCTTCCTACCTCAGAAAACTCATTTCTGCACTGAAGAATTGTTGGTAAACGATGATTGTGTTTACCCGCGTTCGTTGATTTTCCGCAGGATTACGCTGTTGAAATTTCATCGTAGGTGAGTGCTTGATTAGGCATGGAAAATTAATTGAAAATGTCTGCCGGCTTTAGTGATGAGTGAGTGAGAGAACGAAGAGATTTTTACGGCTTTTAACATCGAGGTCTTGAGAGCCGATGAGGAAGAAGCGAGGTGAGTATGGAGCAGCGCCGGAATGCAAGGGCGGAGGGAAACAGGAGATCCCGAGAAAACCCGCCACCCAGCTGCATCGTCCGGCACAATTCCCACATGTGGGGGTGGCCCCGCTGGGAATCGAACCCGGCTCGCCTAGGTTGGAGTCGAGTAATCTAACCACTCTACCACCGCGGCCCCCTTAATTGGTGATCAATTGTAAATGCAAATAATAATAAACAACTGTACCGGTAGTTGCCTGACAGGAAATCAATTAAAATTTCCGTAGCGGGATAATAGGGGTAGAGTGAGCACGTCAGCTGCGTTAGTATTGGAGTGGAGAGGTTCGGGCGGTCCCTAAGGGCCCCCGCATACAAGGAGCTGTTTCGCGCATTCGAGTCACAGTAGCAAGGGAGCGATAAGGGCGACACTGACACTCGCGCCTTTAGCTCCATCCCCCCTACGCGCAAGGTTCTGTATTGGCGCGCAGTGTTCTCGTCCTGGCGCGTCTGCCTACGGGACTTTAAGCGGCGAACCCGTAATTTCATCTGCAGCAAAGTTCAGAGCGGTAGTCCTGCGATAGCTATGCCTGTTCCTGACAGGTGTATTTTTTTTAATACATCAGCATTTGCAAACCATGGTAATGCATGTTGCCGATGCCGTGGGTTGTAATCCCAGGTCAACTGCGGTTGTGAGTTCGAGGCCGGTGCGAGGCTGTGAGTGTGTGTAGAGCTAAGGGTTTGACGGGGACGTGGTTGTTGTAGCGAGCAAGCAGTCGGCGCCGTGGTCCGTGTGCTGGCTGGGCGGGGGGCAGGCGGGACGCTTCTCCGCCCCCCCGCAGTGCCCTCACAGCACCCTGTCTAGCACGAGGAGCTCC
>NQII01000676.1:581789-596882 GCA_002778355.1 Clitarchus hookeri | reverse complement strand
CGTAGCTTCACTCGTCGCTGCCTGCCCGTCGGCACCTCCCGCCAGTTCCTGCGAGCTCCTCGGGAGTATGCCTGCAAGTTTCTGATGCGACACCACATTTTCATTTCACTACCTACTTCAAGGACACGCCTCGATTCGTCCTGAGTATAGTATTTTTCAAAAATTGTCACTACAGTTAATTTTAACACATACAATTTATTCATCAGTACCCACAAATATTTCTAAAATAATATTTAAAGTACGAAATTAAATTGTAAGCAACCCTAGTTACATGGCAACATTTCTTTATTTACTTCCCAAACCATCGCGTGTGTTGGAAAGCAACTATAGCGAGGGAAAGTGTGGCTACTGAATGTCTGCAGATGTCTCCAGCGCTGGGGGCAGGCGGGCCTCTTTTTGAATAGTTGTCCTGTTTCGTGAGTCACCGGTCATAGACATTAGTCCCCAGGTTGACGCCCAGCGGCCTAGTCTCAAGTCTGTTTCATTTGCACCCGGCTGAGGAGAAGACCGTGGCGGCGATATTTGCAAATGAAACTCGTGATCTCAAGTTGCGAACTGTAGGAGAGTTATGGTGAGACCTACTTATTGCCAGTTCGTGTAGCGGCAGGATGCAGCTCATGTAACATGAGCTCACCATGACTGTCGACGTGTGTTGAACTAATGTTAGGGTGTGTTCCAACGATGGGTATGTTAAACATGCCCTCGTAATCACATTGCAGTACATGCTCAGAAGGTTCATTATTTTGTGTTTCATGTTATAAGAACTGTGTTTTCTTTGTGTAATCCACTTATGCCATAAATGGTAAACTAACCAAATATTTGTGTAATTGTACCGACTGTTATGTTCTTTCCTTGGGCAGTTTTGTGTACCGCAACTATTGTAACTACTGTATTTTTTAAGTTTTTTTGTAAATATTGTTCTTTCCTTGTGTATTAAATTTATTATGTGTTCTACAAACTTGTAATGGAAGCCAAAGATTACACTGAAAGATCACTGTAGTGCACTTGTAAGTGGCTTTGTCAATCGTACTGTTAAGCATCATCGTTCGGTGACTTTTAGAAGTTACAGCTTAGGAGTAGATAATTCCTTCCAGAGCTTAATAGGTGGTCGAATAGGTGTTTTTATATGTAAAATAAAATGTTCATACATATTTACTATGTATAGTTCAGCAGTTATTTTTCATTCTGCACCGTTGTATACCTTCTCACACATACAAGTTATACGTAAAGAAATATTGAGTAAGAGTTGAAATTATTGCTCATGATTACTTTTTAATTTTTTCTATAAATAATGACTACTGATAGAAAAGATAGGTAATTATTTTTGATGCGAGTGATCCATATCATTTAAGGAGTTATGAGAGCTCAAGAACATGAAACAATAAAGACTATGGGGATACAAAAAATGTTATGGAATTAGCAAGGAAGTGTTTTAAGAGGTGTTTTTAAACCCAAAATAACTCACCTCCAAATTGCTCAAACTTGGCTGTGTTTGTAAACTAGTGGCATATTCAGAACTGATTTGTTAAAAATATGGGTAAAACACAAAATTTCGGTCATCCTTTTACCTTTCTTGGTAAAAATTAAATTATTGAATGTTATTCCATCGTCTGTTATTGCAGCATTGCTAAAATATTTTGAATAATTCGATGATAATAACCACATTTTAAACTATAGGCTTTATAATGTAAAATAAATAATAGTTTATGTTATATGTAGCATTGCATTCCTTTTAATAAAAGACTTGACTTTTTCTATAAAGATTTCCAGACCTTTATAAACACAGTATCGTTTTGCTTCTTTTGATTTCATGTAGAATTTGCATAAACTTCGAAATTTGAATGGGAATGGTACACACTACCTTCTTAAATACAGCATCCCAGTGCTACGAATCACATTATACAAACTCTGTAAGTTGGTAGTGATATTTATCTGCTGTCACTAATATTTCAACTGCAAAGACAAGCTCCGAGAAGACCTCAGACATCTACATGATTATAGTCTATTCACAGTATGTAATTGAAAATAATAAAAATAAGGAGGAAGTGTGTATGTTGGTAATGCCTAGTAATAAATAGTTATCATGCAAAATATTATTAAACACCAAGTTTGTACCTTTGGTGTAATTTTCTAGACATGGTTAAGCTTTGCTTGCACGAGGCGGAGTAATAGCCTGAAAGCAGAACTTCAGCAGGTCTTCAGAAAAGTTGGAAGTAACCATGAATGGACTCTTTACCTTCAGTATTTTCTACTCCAACTAGTGTATGAGAACTTATGAGGAAATTGTTTCAGGTCTGCATAATGTTACGTTTAATATTAAAACCATTAAGCGTTTGAAACACGTATTCATGAGCCCTGAATTTCAGGTGTGTAACAAAGAACTAAAAAAAAAAATTTCCCACATATTTAAATTTCTACATACACTCACACACACTGACTAAAAATTAATGTTTTAAGTAGTCACATGTTCTTTTGTAACAATGTTAACAATATCAAGAAGTTTCTGATGTCTTTGCACTCTCTTATGATTCCTCTATGTAATTGGACGTCGACTTACAGGCATGAAAACCAAACGACTATAACACATGTGTGCAAGAAATATGGATTTTATGTATTCAGTAATTGGCAGTATAACGAAAATGTAACTGCAAGACTTGTAAAATTTTTTGTGGATCTTGCCATAAAAATTTACGTTTGTTTTCATGAAGGAAAAGCAACAGTAATGTTATGTTAAATGTAGAACTCTTAAAATTGGTCCACTTGAATAAATTACTCTTAAATTCAAACAAAATCTTCACGACTTAGCTTACTCACTTAATAATTGTTATAGTGATATAGTCAGCATTCGTAATGAGTAGGGTGAAAATTTTAATTCATATGCATGATTTTGAAAAAAATCAAGCAAATACAACTACACTGTTCCTATTTTATATATTATTTTGATTTTTGGCCCTCCTTGAACTACGAAGTCTCTGATTTTTCAGTGCACATCACAAGGGAAATTTTGTGCATAATTTTCACATCTGTTGTACTTGACCTTTGTATTTCATATCATAAAATCATACCTTTCTACAGCAGTTTTAAAAATCTTTATCTGATCGATCACAGTTTTTTTGTGGTATAAGATGATCTAACGAAGCTTCATATCAAGCACGAAATTTTATCAGTACAAATAAAAGTACTACGGAACGTGTCATAGAAATGTTTGCAGTATGCTTGACGTATTAACGTAAGCAATAATACACTACAACACTACATGGAGAGCTGTAGCCAAGAATGCACTGCATGTCTCGGGCTGTAAGTGTAAATAATACAAGGAAAGTGTAAAATGGCACACGTAAATGTAATAAAATGTATTACTTTTAGTTGAAACCTCACTTATGTACGAGTGGTCGATGGTGATGAAGTACAAACAAGAGTGACTGATAATCATCAGCTAAGCAAATCAAATCTTCAACCTCTGCCCTGACAGTATGAAGTCAGCACAAGACAGAATTTTTATTTCGGCAGCTCCCATCCCCCCCCCCCCCNCCAGGTGAGAACAATATTCTATGCCAACTATCCGTGGAAATACATGGTTGCAAAATTAGAAAAATATCAGTAAAACCCTATTTGACTTATGCTGCATGTTACTTTCCGTCAAGCTGAGAGGCGGCCTGGGGAATTCTGGTTGCTAGATCCTTCTTCCGCGTGGAAGTGAAGCATGCAGTTTGTGCGAAGTATGACGTCAGGTAGAGAACATGATCAGGCAACTCAGTTGCCGGAAGCAAGGACAAGCACGCTCGAAACCTGTCTAAATTGCTCTACATCAGTGAAAACATCTGTCAGTGGAATCTCATTGATTGTTACAGTGGCTGAATTTCACTGACTTATCGGCGGTTTATGGCGGATTCCAGTGAATATCTCTACTCCAAGTAATTGTATCCCAGTTTGTATAACTGATTTACCAGTCAGCCGCAGCTTATTGAAAGAATTTCATTAACTAATGTTTTATTGATTGATTTCACTTTAGGCTTGGATGTGACGAGATTTGGGAATTAAAGTCCTGAGAATCGTGTGAAATTCACGAGATCGAATCTGTGTATAAATGAGTACTGTAGAGTGGGACCACAAGTCACAGAAGATGAGAGAATAAGATGGCTTTGCTACGCCACGCGAGTACGGAACAGCACTTTTAGTCAGTTGCTGGTTCAACTGAAGAACGAACTTGACGGAACACCAAGAAAATTGTAGCTGAAAAATATAGAAGAAGAAAAATACGGAGAGAATAATGAAGTACTATAGCAACAACTTGTATTTCCCTTTATGTAGGATTGATCAAGTTCTTAATATAACGCTTGAGATTCACGCCTAGGAACTCTGCTGGCACTCACGTGGGATCACGATGGAAAAACACTTGAGAAACAAACCCCAGTACAAATGGCTGAGACCAAACCCACAACCTCTTCAATTTGAGGCAGACGAGCTACCAAACACGTTTAGTGAAAGAGACAAAGTTTGGCAGTAAGTGGGGAACGGAGAATCGAAGAACACACTGTTATACTTCACAGCTTCTGCACTTTATAGACAAATAATGCAGGAAGGTAAAGTTGTATAAGGGAGTGAGTCTACAGTCATAATAACAGAAAACCTATATATGTATATATTATATATATTATATATAACTACAATAGAATCTTGATGAAAGCAGGCAAAGGTATTTGAAACTTTATGCTGAATACTGAAAAATACTTCATACTGAACAAGTATATGCCAGCATTCAGAAAGAAGTGCTTTAAACTGGAAAGTATTTTATACTGAGATTTTTATGTGTTTAAAAGGCACGATACATTACAAATATCAAAACCTATTGGGCCTCAGTAATACAGGTTCTTACAGAATGATTTGCATGATGGTAAGGATCAACAACAAGGTATCTCAGGACGGGACTGACGCTGGGTCAAAACTATGCCAGCCGCTACTGTCTGGAGAAAGAGCCATCGACTTGGTTCGGAGCCCTGTCCACTCTTCTCGCCCCACCTCTCAGCTGTCGTCGTCGCATTTTGATGCCCGTTGGCTCCCGTTGTGTTCTGGAGGCGGGGTTGGTTTCGGAAAGCTGGGGATCTTCCAAAATGTTGTAATGTGGTTTGACAGATTACTGAGCTTGTAGTTGATTACTGTACAGGCTAAATTATTCCTTAATATGAATGTGGACTCCTTCACAAGTAGGTACGAGGTTTAATGTGAGTGTTTCAAAGATGTATGTACAACAGAACCAGATTTGTACAAGACGAAGAAGGTGGTAGTTTTCTGAGCTCACCCTAATCTTATGAAATACCACAAATAATATACGTGCCTCCTACAATTCTTAGGCTTATCACGCCTCTAACGAAGTTTTTTCTTCTCTTTCCCTTGTTAAGTGGAATTTACAACTTCTCTAAAACTCTTTCGGTAAAACTGCTTTACGACATGTGTACTTTAAGCATACTTAAGAGAGAACAAATTGGAATGCAATCAACAAATATAGTTGAGTATTTGTGACCATTTGTAATGCGATTTCATGTATCGAACCTCTCTCTAAGAAACTTTTCCATTCATCAACGGTTTCATACTTTCCACTCTCCTGTTTCAAACTTAAAAAAAAAAAAAAAAAAAAAGGGGGGTACAAGCACCCCTTAATGCCTTGTGAACAACGCACGAAGGTTGTAGTATTTTCTGATCATCATTGTTGATCACATGGATTCCACCTATGGGAACAGTTAGCCCATCACAACATTGTGAGGTGGTACAGCACTAGACAAGACTCTCGCAGTTTTGAAATGGTCACAGGCAGAGACCCTTTCATTATAACACAGTACCATGCACGACTTCACAGAGCCCTGAATGCTCAGACAGAACTATCTCTTCATTGGCTACTGCCACAGTCAGAACTCATTCACTTGTCCCGCTCACCAACAAAAAAAATTTAGCCACCTCAGCAATTAATATTGACTATTGTTTCAGAGTCCTGCAAGAGTTTCAAACCCCTTGATATTCACATCAACTTCTCATTCAAACTGTTACAACAGAAATAGTTTGTCGTCTAGAAAGGACTTATTAACCCCCAGTAGCAACTACACAAAGGTGCCTATAACGTGAGAAGACTTTTTGCTGTTCTGTTGCATAAGAAGCAGCCAGTTGTAAATTCTAATGTGTCAGCAGCTTCCAATAGTGTTAACGCATGGATGAGCTACGTCCCTATTGGTGCTAGTTTATAACCACTAACAGCACCGGTCATGACTTGGCATAGTCTGCAGCATACTGTAAATAAACCAGTACACTAGGGATTAAGTGTTAAGTGGGGAATACGTAATATGAAACAAATAATTAATTAACTTGTAAAAATATTTTGCCGGTTACCTAATGATAATGTAAAATTACATGTTCTCCAATTATAGATACATTTGTAGAGAGGTAGGAGGGGGGGGTCAATCTCATGGATGTCACCGGGATTATTTCTAAGAGGGGGGCATGGCCATCAGAACAAGTTTCCTTCAGAGAAGTGTGAGATTTACACTAAGTTTCACATAGAACAAATGCAACAAACATTCGTGATGTGTCATATGAATAGATGCCTTTATCTTTAACAATATGATATTACAAAAATGAAAAATGAATAACAGTATTACAGTATAATAATGCATACAAAAATCAAAAATCGTTATCAAACTAAAATTATGGAAAACATGTAAAACTAAATAACTTCTCCCAGCAGGAACTTGCATTTTGGAATTATGTCACTAAATAAGTAAATTATTTGTTTTAAAAATATTTCATTTAATTGTTAAAATTATTATGAGTATTAATAATTTATAAACGATTGTTGTAATAGATCTTTAATATTTCATAGAAAAAAATGCCAGTTTCCAGATAAGGACAAGTGCCCCCTCTGCCCCCCTCGACTTGTTCCTGCTACCAATGCCCACGGCCAGTCTTTTTTGACCTGACTAGTCCTTGTATTGTATTCTCTCTTTCAAACAGACCATCTACTGGATATAAAATGAGAAATTTTCACAGTAGAACCTTTAGCACCTATTTCTTGAATCTGTTGAACCATACAACGCCATGGTGGCAACGTGAAGAAGTGTCTCTCTGGTGTGTTTATCCCACCTTTTTCAAATTCAGACCTTAAAGTGGTCAGGCTGTTCTGAGAGATAATGGAAAAAGGGGTGTTTCTGCTCAAGTTTATAAATGTGTTAATATAATGACCTGATGACTGAGTGTGTTACTCTTTGTAAAAAAATGTGTAATTTTCTCGTTTTCCAAAAAAAAAACACTTTGCAGACAGTCTTCTCTGGTGAGTTGAATGCATAAAACTCAACACAATTTTTCCAGTTAATTTGGTGTTCTGTAGCTCATGAATTACCTCCCCTCCCCCCTACCCACCCACCAAGTGTGATTCTTGTATATTTTGTATTTAGGTAAAGGTGTAAGAATGTCGTGTTGCAGGGTAAAGGATAATCTCCATGAAAGCTCTGCTTGATACATATGTGATACAATCCAGTTTGCAGGGACTGTCAATTGCAATTAAATTGTTGGCTGCAAGCTAGACTCGAAACAGTTGTATATTTATGCATCTGGTCTGATTGAACTGTAACAAACTGGCTCGTTATAGGGGTGTCTTTGCCAGTAGCGAACATTTACCTTATTACAGAAGGCCAGCTCAAAGTGAGGCTAGAAAAGTTGCTCTCTCCATCAAGTCACAAAATATTTATCTTGTATGCATTTCTTGTTGCCAAAAATGAAAATCACTGAAAACTTACAGTTGTGTCAAACATTATGTTACTCGTCTGTTCTCTCCTCCTGTATTACTTTCCTACCTGCACAATATATGCAGAAAAAGCATTGAACACCTATGTTTGACACCTTGATGGTCTAATGGCAAGAATCCTTTTCCTTGCAATATAACATTTAGTAATACCACAGAATCATATTTGTAAATCTGAGTGGTCTTCTGTGTGAATTACAGTGTGTGAAAAACTATAGAACAAATTAATAACTTTTTTACTGGAAAATTTAACAGTTTTCGTTTAACAAAGACACACACTGGTCAAAGTTTGTTTTTAATGGCTCACACGTCCTGTAACATTTTAAGTACAATTATTAGGTATGTATTTACTTCTCTACATAGTATTTGGTCTAATGCTGACATTGTTTAACAAGTGTGTTACATAACAAACAATCAGTAGTTCAAACTCTTTAACGTCCTTATAAAACAGAAAATAAGTATTCATAAAAAATAACTTACTATCAAAACTCTTCATAGGTGTTACATACATTAAAGATTAATTTGCATTTTATTTGCAAAATACTTATAACAAGTAATGTTCAGTGAGAAGTTCCATTACTATTAAATTTCTCTAATGTATCTGTTAAAAAGTGACTTTTTAGTTTGTAGTATAAAATCTGTAGTTTGTACAACTTGTAAATGTAAGTCGCCATTGTAACGGTCCGTGTACGAATCCTAAAACAGGCCTATGTTTGAAAGGTGTAAATATGATGGATTATTGTATTTTTTCCTTGTGATAAAAACTGAGCCGGTTACAAATGTTTGTGATACAAGACAGTGTTATGTCCAATAAACTGATTATTGAATTTATTAAGTAACTTTTTAATTACCGATTACCGCTGATAATTTGTAGTACTACAGGTCATTAATATCTTTCTTAAATAAAATTCTATAGTAAAGTAAGTGAACAAACGTTTCCTGAATCTACAATTAAGAAGATGTGAAGTCCTTACCATATTTGTTTTGATGTTTGCTTTTGTGTATTCAAACAGGAAAATTAGTATCGGTAGGCCTACGTACCCATTCACAATATCTCATGGGAGACATGAGGTTCAGCCATGTCTATAAAGAATGGATTTACAGTTTCCCTATGAATGTGCTCTAGCCAAAGAAACACAACACAAATTTCAATATTTCAGTCACTGCTTTTGAACGTCACTTTTTCAGGACTATTTCTCATGTGGCATCGTTTGGATGACTGAGAATATTCAGAAAACTACCTGTTGCTATTTTTTTTACAATCTTGTCACAATTTTTGCGGGAACTGTTAACCCCCGGAATCATGAGCATGGTGTAACCTAAATTATTTGACGGAAGTAAATTTTATAAATCCAGACTTTTCCATGCTTACTGCTTCTGAAAATTTGCAGTGAATAAGGATTTAGCACCGGAAAAAATTTGTTTCGCTGGTTGGTGGTAGAAAGGTTAATATAATGTTAAACAAAACGCACCCATAATTAAAAATGGCCCACTCATCTGAATGCTCAGCCAGGATTCCCACCTGAAACCTGGTCAGAAATTAAACCTTCACAGACGTATGCTCAGAAGTTTGCTTGTATGTATCATTAAAAATATGGGTACCTGTATATTATGACCATAAAGTTTTTTTCCTGGTAGTGCTATAATTGAACTGTTTAAGGTTAACAGAGAAACCAACTAAACAAACTATGAGACCAAGGCGTCAGAACAGAAAAGTCTGCATTTATCTGAACAGACTGTGCCATGTTTATGAACAGTGACAGGCAAGGAAGGCATTCAGTACTCTTCTGTGTTAACATTCCAGCCAAATGTGAAATTTGAGCTAACGAAACTCAGAACCTTGAGTAAATTAGATCTACAAAATTGTTTTATTAAAATGCTCTGTTTTCATTAACTGAGAAACATTCGCTCTTTCGTTTAGTGAGGAGCGGCTTATTGTGTTCCGTCATGCTCTTAGTTTTTACAACTGATGCAAAATGGACGAAACATACAACCATACAAAGAAAATTGTAACAATTTTTTATGTTCCCAGTAAAAAAGTTTCAGCTTAAAATGTTACGCAACTTTCGTTACAAATAATTCTACAGCCATGAAAAATAAAAATTATTTTGGATGAAAGTAACTTCCCTGATAAAAACAGCTGGTTTGAACAAAACCTCGCAACTGAGATGCATTTTAATTAGTGTAACAGTTGTGGTATTTACAAGCCTTTTGGCAAAAAACATCAGGCCAGGCTGAAACTAACAATATTGGCACTAGAGAGCACTAATCCAGGAAAAATGGTTTTTTTAAATTCCTAAACACTCTGGCCCTGCCTGTTCTCTCCCTGTTCCTTCTCTCTCGATATATAAAACAAAATATTACTGCAGTCGATTTACATCCTTCCTACTCAATACATTTTCCCCATGTCACTCTTCTAAAAAAGTTATATCGAACTGTTTGGTCGAGCTGTACTGTTGCCATGTTCTGCATGGTCCATACAGCAGCTGTGCAAACGCTTCTTTCAAACTCAACACAATTATATTTACACACTCAACGTGTAATAAATTGGAGGCATGTGTAAAACAAGGGCTTGATTTGTACATATTTTTGCATGTAGACTTCGAGTAATTTTATGTGTTTTCCATATAGATGTATATAATTTACTGACAGATTACGACAATGTGATATTATGAAAACTTGTGTGACTTGTGTATTGATAGCCAAGAGCATGCAATTATTTTCACATACAATAAAAGACAACTTGTATTGTAAAAATTTTGAAATGCATTATTTTTAAAAGACTTTGTGTACAAGATGTGTATTAAAGAATGAATGTGTTACATTTTGTATGAAGCTGTACTGTAGTTATAATGCTGTTATGTTTATGTTTGAATGTTAGGGTTTCTGGAACAGCAACAACTTAAAATATCGGTTACACAATATTCCATCACTGAGATTATATAAATTCAATTGACGGAAGAGTAAAATTGTAGAAAATGACTTATTACTCTGTAAAAGAATGAAAAATTAATTTAAAAATAAAACCTTCCCTCATATTGTTAATGTAACAAATCATAAGTAAAATAAACAAATTTTGCAAATAATAAATAGTGTATTCTGTTTTGTATACACACATGAGAATATTGCCAATATCTGCTATACTCATAAAATACATGACTGAAAAGGACAACCTGTACATGTTTCCACTCAACACTAAAAAGATTTTACTTAGAAAAAAACATAATGTTAAATTTAATTAGCTTTGCGATGTTTTTGCATGTTTAATCGACTGCGTCATAAAGGACGAATTGAATAACAGTGACACGTAAAAAAACTTAAAAAAATGAAATAAAATAAAACTTTCTTATGGTTAGTAATATCTGCTGCACTCTAGTGAGTGAGTGAAGAGATTTGGGCGGGTCTTAACATCAAGGTCTTGAGAGCCGATGCACTCTAAGTGGTGATCCTTTTCCATATGCAAGAAATTTATGTAAAAATACAATCACTTTCAACTGAACAAAGTGATGCGTCACTTATACATTGGCCATAACATTCAGAAGTACCCAGGTTTGAATTCTGGTCCCTCATCCTGGCTTTGCTTTTCCACGATATCACTGCAGGTAAACTACGTAAATGCTCCTTCCATGTTGCTAATTTTCTTGGTTCCTTCTCACATAACTCCATTGTCAACCAGACATTTAACTTGCGTCTCGATGCAAAGAGTGCTTTATTTTACATGCAAATGAAATTGTTTTCACTGCGCTCGGCATTTGCCAACAGAATATAATAAATTGAAGTAGCCAATGTGTGTGCGTACACTCAGAGTAAACCTACTATTAAGAACCCGTGTGACCCACCATATTGAATTTTGTTATTTATTTCTCCTTGATTCTAATTTATGAGGGTTTATTGAAAAACGTGACAATAGAAGCTTAGCTAATTACTTTATCAATCATTACAGACATAATAACGCATATTTATGCAACAATTAACTTAATACAAAATTTTATATAGAGATTCATTGATGACAACCAGGGAACACATACACTGAAGAGCCAAAAAAACTGGTATAGGCGTGCGTATGCAAATAACAGAGGTATGGAACCAATCAGAGTAATGCGATGCGGTCGGCAGCGCCTATATAAGACAACAAGCGTCTGGCAAAGTTGCTAGATCGGTTACTGCTGCTACAATGGCAGGTTATCAAGATTTAAGTGAGTTTGAACGTGGTGCTATAGTCGGCGCACGAGAGATGGGACACAGAATCTCCGAGGTAGCAATAACATTTGGATGTTCGCGTACGACCATTTCACGAGTGTGCCGTGAATATCGGGAATCCGGTAAAACATAAAATCTTCTACATCGCTCCGGCCGGAAAAAGATCGTGAAAGAACGGGACAAAAGACGACTGACGAGAATCATTAAACGTGACAGACGTGCAACCCTTTCTCAAATTGGCGCAGATTTCAATGCCTCCTGCATACCTTCAGACATTAGTCGAGTCCATGCCACGTCGTCTTGCGGCACTTCTGCGTGCTCGCGGGAGCCCTACAAGATATTAGGCAGGAGTACCAGTTTTTTTGGCTCTTCAGTGTATTAACAATCAGGTACAAAATTTTGCACAGAACCATGAAATGTAGTGCTTCTATAATGAAACATTTTCAGTAATGACCCTGACTCTTTTGTTATGACACTAAAACGAATAGTTTCTGTATAAGAGGTGAAACAGTTAAGTCTCCAAATGATATCACAGTGATAAAGGTGCTCAGAGCTGCCGTTATACATGTTGTATGTAAACCTAACATGGAGTAATTGAATCTATGTGCTGGACAGTATCGAGCATTATCAAAATTAAAAAAAAAAAAGACAGTAAAAAAATTGCGTAAATGTTTCAAAGGAGGCTTTTCATCTATTGCTGGCACAAATGATGGCAAATAAATAAATTTATAATCAGTAATAAATATAACATGTAGGGTCCCCTAGTTCATGAGGAACTCTATAGAATGTTCACGGCAAACCGGGCGCTTTTTAAAGGCCTTGCTTAGGATCTACTTCTCTCATCACTTTATTAATGCGCCATCCAATTGGAATATTGGAATTGTTAGGCGTGTAAATGTGTTACTTTTATGCAAATTCTTACTACAATTTGAATAAAACTTGAAACACTAACCTCACTGGACATAAATTCAAACATTATGCTCGCTCGTGAGTGAAGATATTTGGGCGGCTCTTAACATCGAGGTCTTGACAGCCAATGAGGGTGAATAGAGATGAGTATGGAGTAGCACTGGAATGAAGGAGCTTGGGAAACGGGAGATCCCCGAGAAAACCCGCCGACCAGCGGCATCGTCCAACACGATTCCCACGTGCAAAAATCTGGGAGCGACCCCGCTGGGAATCGATCCCGGTCCGCCATTGTGGGAGGAGAGTAGTCAAACCACTGCATCACCGTGGCCCCCAACGCAAAGTCCTAGGGCTATTTTTATTTCTTCGCTGCCAACTTCACTGGGAGCCTGTGTGCCAATGTGCGCTGTATTATACCGAATGTTTCAATATTATAGCCACAACTTGCATGGACGTGTAGAGGACCATGAAATAATGACAAAAGTCCTAATAAACACAGGTCCGGAAACCAATCTTTTCTGAGACATATAACGCACGCACGTGTGCAACCATTGCAGTTACAAGCAATAATTTTTTTCAAAGTTTGATTTCAAAAGTGCTTGCGTACTTAGGTTGCGCTATGGTAGGCCACGTAAAATTACGTGTTTTAAGTGCTTCACACACTTATTTTTTTAAAATGATGGCCACGTTAATATTTAGGTTAGTGAACCCTATCATTCAAAAACATTACACTGATTACATCTGACGTTTATGCTCCGAATCCTACTCCCGTGATGCAGTTTATTATAATCTTGTTAATTTTTTTACAATTTTTCTGGGTTCGAGTCCCAGGTATGAGCATATTTTTCTGGTTTCATCTCTGATGATATTGATTTCAACGGGACATCAACGCATACCTAGTATCTAGGCTTCTAAGAATCTCATTAAAATAATTTGCACCCACGTAGAGAAAATTAGGTACATTAGTTATGTTGGTAACTTCTTGTTTAACGTAGGTGGAATACACTGAAGAGCAAAAAAAACTGGTATATGCGTGCGTATGCAAATGACAGAGGTATGGATCCAATCAGATTAACGCGATGCGGTCGGCAGCTAGATCGGTTACTGCTGCTACAATGGCAGGTTATCAAGATTTAAGTGAGTTTGAACGCGGTGTTATAGTCAGCGCACGAGAGATGGGACATAGCATCTCCGAGGTAGCGATAACATTTGGATGTTCGCGTACGACCATTTCACGAGTGTACCGTGAATATCGTGAATCCGGTAAAACATCACATCTTCGACATCGCTGCAGCTGGAAGAAGATCGAGAAAGAACGGGACATACGACGACTGACGAGAATCATTAAACGTGACAGACGTGTAACCCTTTCTCAAATTGGCGCAGATTGGATTTGTGGACTGCCCTGCAGGATTCATGGTGTGAATTGCCTCCTGCATACCTTCAGACATTAGTCGAGTCCATGCCACGTCGTCTTGCGGCACTTCTGTGAGCTCGGGGACCCCTACACGATATTAGGCAGGTGTACCAGTTTTTTTGACTCTTCAGTGTAGTTCTATTTCGCACGACGTGACGTCGACATCTCGTCGCGCTGGGTCTTCAAGGATGTCCGGGGGAGAGAGTGCGTGCCACGTGTTGGTTAGTCTCGATGCGACGCCTGTCATCACGCAGGCCGGCGGCAGTCTCGCGGGAAGCGTTGTAAACACACGGCGACGCCGCGACGTGACGACCAGCGTCGCCCCGAGTGCCGCTCTGCGTCGTCGCCACGGCACCCTGGGCAAACAAGCTCACAAAGTCGAGGGCAAACATTCCTGGTGGCTTGTTAGAGCTTGTCGGGCGTGTTTCCCCGCAGTTTGGTCAACCGCCCCGTCGACCCTATCGTACCCGATTTAATTCGTGGTTTCCCGCCACGGTTAATAACAAATATTTTGATATCCGTGCCGTACTTAAACTCTGCCCACCATTTGTTTCGTTATCGTAGCCGACGATATGTAGGTTTCGTGTTCCGCTATAGAAATGAAAACCTTTCATATCAGATAAGTACTGTCAGATGAAATTCGTTATTGGCGTATCCATTCTCTGATTGGCCGCGCGAAGCTCTGGAAACGGGCCTTGTGTTTAATTGTATACTGCGTAATGCGAAATATTTCTTACTGGGCTGCTTGCTGGCAAGGAGATGGTGGGATGTGTGTGTGTGTGTA
>NQII01000676.1:542960-581765 GCA_002778355.1 Clitarchus hookeri | reverse complement strand
GGGGGGGGTTCAGAGAGTATTCTCTTTCCCTTCTCACGTTTCTTTCCACAGCTGCATTACTCTTGCCTCCTGTCACCGCATCAACACTTAAACCTCGCCTATAGCCACAGATAGGACCTCCAGGTTCCATTGTCGTCAGCCACGTCTCTTTCGTGTAGTCTATTCTGGCTTTCTTCACACTTTTTGAATCAAACCTTAAAAAAATCCCCCCCCCTCCGTCAACATGTATGACGTGCCAGGTTTGTTTCCTGAATGTGCCATGTATAACAAGAATTATGTACTTAAAGTTCATCAAAAAAATACTTATTATTGTTTTAATCGAACGTTTATTTATATCTTATCTATACATAATATTCCATTTATAATTTATATGAATTAAAACTGTGAGAAAATAGGTGTGTTGATAATGTCTGGTAAGAAATAGTTCCTATGCAAGATATTATTTCACCGAGTGCGCACGAATGCAGTGCGTAGTCCCTCTGGTGTAATTTTCTATACTAGGTTAGGCTTTATTTGCATTAGGTGGAGGGATATTCTGGAAAGAGAACTTTATCCGGGCTTCTGAAAAAGTTAGAATTAACCGTTAATGGACTGTACTGACTGCTTAAGAGTCGAAATCGCGGAAACGAAAAAAAAAAAAAAATGTCGCGTCTTTAGAGCTGACCTGGGGAGGTTCTTTAAGAGGTAAAGGAGAAGTAAAACCGTACAGTCGTAGTTACATCTGTGGGCTTTCACAGTGTGTGATAAGGTACAACTGTCGCAGGTATAATTCGCACAGAAACACGTGACGGCGGAAGGACGGCACGCCGGGTCAGTACGGACGACGGGGTGCCGGGCGGGCGCGCTACTTTCGCCCGTATCGCCGTGCCCCGAACGCGGGAGAAAAAGAAAATCTTCCGCCCATAACGCGGGCAATTCGCGGTCGCTATTTCCACGCGCCAAGTGACGGTGGTCGAAACTTTCATGAAGGCGACAGGTCCTGTATAGGAACAGATTTTTTGGGGAATCTACGGTATAATATTCTCGTTGGCATACTTTTACGAGTACTTCTGTGAGTAGCGTTTTGAGCTAGCAGTTGAATCACATTTTTCGCACGTCATGGGTGTTCTGTGATATTCTGAATGTCTTAACACATATAGCATTTTTTTTTACATTATAAATAATTCTTTGGAAAGTATGACGTTGCCAAATACTTTTTTGTGTAACTATATATATATATATATATATATATATATATATATATACATACACATNNNNATATATATATATATATATATATAGCGTTACAAAAAAATTATCTTGGCGACTAGTTTCCAAAGGACTCTTTGTAAAAAAAACAGAACAATTTTACAGTTTATAATAATATTATACATTACTTTGCATGCGAACTATGATGATCACGATCAAATGGGTGTGAACATTCGTGGTTTATTCACCAGAGGTTCTGGGTTATGTTACCAGCATAAACCCTTGTAATTATTCTGTTGATTGATGTTGCCTGGCTTGCATATGGCATTGGCAAACCACGGTATAATCCTTTTACCTATACTTTTGCCTATCACTCCGTCGATGCCTGGGATTCCTACTAGCCTTCAAGTTGTCAGATATCTGTATTATCTTCATAAACATATTCTTCTTCATTTTATTCGTCTTTGTTTCCATCACCCTCTTCAGCTTCATTTTCATCATCTTCACAACCATCTTCTCCATCATCATCAATGACTACGGGTAGTGAAACTTCGCGATAAGATTTCAAGACAAGTTGTATTTTAAAACACTGTAGGGTCGTTTACCTATATGGATTGGTTGAATCACTTTTTGACACGTGTTAACAGTCTGCACACGAATCAAGTAGGAACCGTGTTGATTTTATCGAATTCTGAGTGGCCCAATTAAATATGAAAGCGCTTTCTCAAGAAGACAGCAACCAATGGCAACATACAAACAACTGCAGGTTGCCTATAGCATTGGAGTCTATCGTGTACTCAAATTTTTTTTTTGCGTAATACACTGGCTCTATCGATGAGGATGGGAATAATACAACTGTCCTCCCGACCTCCCGAATGTCACCAAACGCTCTTTGTGTAACGACTTAAATCTTCAGCAAAGTTATCAGTGCACTTAAGAAATAGACATTTTTAAATTCTGAAATTCAGGAGGCAATGTGCGTGGTAAAGGACATCCAAAAGCAATTTCGTAGTATATAGTCGGGGGTGTAAGACGGAAGCAGGTCAGCGTCGAATCCGGGAGCTGAGGAACGCGATTAAGAAATGGCAGAGTGTCCCAGCCGGGATCGTCAGCGGTGACGACACAGGCCGGGGTGCTTACTTCCGGCGCTCGGCGGATGTGGCGAGCTGCGGGTAGGCTGGAGTGGGGAGGAGGGGGTCGAGGTGGGAAAGCCGGCTCCAGGATATTGTCGGAGTTCCTGCGGCCAGCATCTCAGTGCACGCGCTGCCATGGCTGGAGCGAGTCCTCCTGTACTGTTGCTGCTGGTGGTCCTGTGTCCTGCATCCTGGGCGACCACCGACACGCAGGTGAGTGACAGTCTAGGATTAGCTGTCGGCAGTGGCTAGGTTTGATGTCAGCGTCTGAATCTCTTTGAGCTTCCACAATGAGCAGTCGGTGGTCGTACACTTCGATATTAATGTATGAATACCTCTATGCACAATGAGCAGTCGGTGGTCGTACACTTCGATATTAATGTATGAATACCTCTATGAACAATGATCAGTCGATAGTAGTGCAATTAGATATTGATGTATAAACACCTCTATGAACAATGAGCAATCGGTAGTCGTACAATGAATGTATAAATATGTCTATGAGCAATGAACAGTTGGTTATCCTACAATTAGGCAGTACAGAATGAGCATATCTATGAGCTTCGACAATGAGTTATGGGCAGTAGTACAGTTGGATAATAACGTACGCCAGTCTTTCAGTCGGATATTTATGAATGAATACCACTACAAGCTTCCACAATAAGAAGTCGTGAAGTCGGCGATGGTGTAACTTGATCTTGGACAGTCAAATGTTCGACTAAAAGACACATCTCGCCAGTTACAGCTCGTTATTCCTGCAGTGCCTTGGCCAAGATTACAATATAGCGTTGTCTGACTAACATAATTCACGAATTTGTCGTTCCATCTTACGTAGTTCGTGACATTTTGCTAATAACTACTTTTAATGACCAATTTTAAAGGGAATCTCTATCCCTTAATAATTACGTTAGCTCATAGGTCGTATTTTCTTCTATACTCCATTTTCAATAACGAATAGTCTCACAAAGTTTTTACCTGAAGTTCCGGATAATTCTGTTTATCTGGAAAAAGGGAGTTGTTTGAAAGGCGATTTTCCCATTAAAGACGAAAAGTAAAATCAAGCTACTAGTTGACTTTGGTGCTACATTACTATTGGATAGAGCAAATTATCTTATTTCAGCTTTATGCATCTTCTGTTGTGTTAAATTGTGATAAAGCTACAGAATTTTAGCATAAATAACCTACAAATACATTTTCTTAGAATTTTATGTTTTTGTATGTTTGCAGAATTGAAATTAGAGCAAAACATCTGAACCCTTTTAACACTTGGTGAAATCATGTGGTGGAACCATCCCTTTCAGCAGGCTGGTTGCGAAAAACCTAGATGTGCCTGTAAAAAAATGAGTACACTCATTTGCAAAAAAAAAAATTGAACACAATGATTTAATCGCGTGAGTACAACGACTGTTGCTACACAGTATCGAAATAGCCCGAAATGTGTCTCATTTGCATTTAATGCGATTTGCTTGCTGGTGGAGATTGAAGGAACCCTGACGGCGCAGCGATACGTCCAGGAAAATCTGCGACCATGTGCCCGCCCCTTACTGGTGTAGCTTGATGACCCCATTTTCCAGCAGGGTAATGCCCGGCCTCACACAGCACAGGTATCTCTGGCCTGCATTCGTGATGTCAACATGCTTCCCTGGGTATGGTCCATTTCATATAAGAAGGCCAGATTATGATAGTCAGTGAGTGGCAACTTGATGTATACGAAACAAACAAAGTGCCATTTACCAAATACTGTATCAGCTGATGCACGAACGAACAAAAATTATAATTACGTTGGCTATTCTGAGTGCACTGCCGATGCACATCAGAAAAGCAGAAAATACGCGGATAAGAAAGAGTTCTTAGATTTATTAATACATTTTATTGTACGAGGTCACAAATAAATGGTTTTTCGTGTTAAAAACTAAACTTCGTGATAATGTAGTTATGTATAGGTGTTCAAAATGAAATGCACAATAGAATGATACGACACGGAAAAAGTTTTCTGAAGTTGTGCTAACTTCAGAAAGCTTTTTCACGTCGTATCATCCCTCTTCAACCTCGCTTTCAACACGTCCTTGATATTAATTCCAAAAGCATACAGAAATATTGTATAATACCGTTGAATTATTTTTTCTAATAATTTGACGAAAGGACACACATTTGAAATATATTTCCAGCCCGTAATATAAGAACTATCAACTTTAAAAAAGATGCTATCTGTTTACCAAAAAAAGGGTTGCTCAAACTTTGCAGTGACGTGCTGTACGCGCCATCTGTTGGATCTTTTGCCAAGTATTACCAGCCAGAAATTAACAACTTTCCTGCGCGATATATAACGAATTTACAAACATATGCCAATAGTTATATTTTTCCACGAGGTCTGCATAATTTTTAAAGTAACATATATTTCATGTACAACGATTTAGAGTACAAGTAATTTATATTCGACCGGTAATCGTTCGTCTACGTAAATTATACGCCATATTGTTCTCTCGAAACCCATCTCCTTGTTTCCGTAGAAAGTGAGACACGCGTGAATAGTTTTTAAGCAATTCTAACGTTATTCCACGTCACATATTTCCAACTCGAATACATTATCTATAACGTCCAAAGTGTGAAAATAGATACAACAGACCGTCTCGCAAATTTTAACCCAAATTCACTATCTCGGACAAATTAAAAAAGAGTTAGCAAATATTTAATTATTTGCAACATTTTATATTTTTACTTTCATAACCTACTTATTTTTTTTAGACAGATGTCAGTCTTAAAATATCTTAAAATTTGTTTAGCACTACAGTACAATGACAAGTGGATTAGCTGACAGCGTGTTGATAAAAAATACAGCCTCTACTTGACGGACCAGCTGATGGCGGAAGGATACATAGTCAGATGTAAACAGTGGCGCTACTTTCGCCGAGCTGTCGAAAAGTGGCCTTCTTATATGGTACAGAATATAGGTCCCCACACCTCTCGCTTATTGAGGACGTTTGGGACCAGATTGGACTGTAACTTCGGCCAACTGGAACTACTACGTCTGATTCGAAGGGTCATTTGTGCCAGCTGTGGCAGGATCTTCCTCAGGAGAACATCCGACGTCTGTATGCGTCCATGCCCTACCGCATCGCCGCCTGTATCCGTGCTACGGTGGTCCAGCGCCATGCTAAGTGTGCCCTACACGTGTTGCCCCCCCTCAATGCAATACATACTTGGTGTGGTACAATATTTAATGTTTTCTGTATACATACTACCATGTGTCTGTACCCACTTACGTGGTTCTGCGATGGCACCTACAGGCTAATCATTTTTTTTGCAAATGAGTGTATTTCATTCCCGACGCTAAATTGGCAAATTGAATGCTGAAATTCTGCTGGCCAGGGAAACGTAATTTTGGTGGTGTGTGGGGCTGGAGTTCGTGGTATGAATGGCAATTTCACTTCTGTTTTCTATTGTGTTTATCTGATCGAGAAGCTCGTATACGATGTGGGGGTGCGTTCTATTTGAGTAAGCATAGTTATTTTCATGGGTAAAATCCCCTGCCAAACCTCGCTTTTTACAGGGGCGTAATATAGTATAGTTTAATTAAAAAGTTGGCGCCTTTCATTTAACGCTTGGCAATTTAAAAATATCTTTTTTACACGGTATTTGAAAAAGGAATCCCTTACATATAAACGTGGTGTTATTGTGACTTCGGCATTAAAACTGGACAACGAAGTCGAGACTACAATAAACGTCCCAAAAAGAGAGACAGTAGTACGATTATGATCATTCTGGGGCATCGGCATCTGGCGTAGGAGCTAGGCGCAGGCCACCATGTTGAATCCCTGTGACCTCGACCATGACCTTTGACAACAAAAAAAAAAAAATAAAAAAATTCTAAAAATAAAAAATTAATATAATATTTAAAAAATTTAAAGAAATTATTTAAAAATTATAAAAAAATATTTTTAAAAAATCAAATTTTTGGAAGTACCCCACATTACCCTCCTCCCATTCTCATTCCGCCATCTTGGTAGGTGCAGTCAACAATTTTGGTAGGCATCACAGCCATTTGTCACTTTTTTATATATATATATATATATATATCTGGAGTTTGTCTCTCACTTTAGTTCAACCACCATCTTGGTTTTTTCGTTTGTCATTTGTTTTACATTGCTGGCGCTGTCCCCAGCACCGCGCCCAGCAAATGACTCACTCCCGCCCTCCACTCCCACCTTCCAATATATTTAATTGACCAATTACTCCACCCCTGATTCTCATTGACTAATTGCCCACCACTTTCCAATATATTTTATTGCTCTGCCAATGTTTCTCATTGGCTAATTACTCGGGTGTTTTCGAAAACCTTCGTGCGACCAATTTCTCGGTTCCCCTCCACCCCCTCACAATATATTTAACTGCTCCACCAATGTTTCTCATTGGCTAATTACTCAGGGGTTTTCGAAAAACCTTCATTCTGACCAATCGGTGGCCTACTTTAAATCGCGAGGGCAGACTTTTTTTTCCTTTTTTACCTTACTGGGGACAGCACCAGCAAGGTAAAACAAATGACCAACGAAAAAACCAAGATGATGGTCGAACGAACCCCAGTAATGTATAAACAAATGACAAACAAACACCAAGATGGCGGATGGTGACCGTGACGCCTACCGATATGGCGGACTGCACCTACCAAGTTTGTGGACTGCACTGACCAAATTGGCGGACGGTGGCCGTGATGTCTACCAAGATGTTGGACTGCACCTACTAATATAATGGAATGAGTATGGGTGGAGGGTCTGTGGGGCACCTCTGGAAATTTAAGTTGTAATTAATTGTTAGTAAAATTATATATTTTTTATATGATATTTTAGATTATTGGAATTTTTTTTATTTTTGCTGTCAAAGGTCAAAGATCAGGGTCACATGGATCCCAGTTAGCGGCCCGCCGGCGCCTAGCTCCTACGCCAGAATATGGCGGCCCGCCGGCGCATTGCTCCTACGCCAGGCGCCGATGCTCCAGACTCCTCATAATCATACTACTACAGACCAGAGCCAAAATATTTCTCAAATATTAAGCATCCAAAAAAAATAACTAGACTACATTTGTAGCTTGCAGTCAGTAACATCCATTTTTCAACACTTTGAGTGCTGTTGACGTATTGTTGTCTGCAGTTCTCTAAAACGTAATATTACCCTAGCGACGTTCAAAGTGTAAATAACGCAAATGAACTGTGTGGAATTTTATATTATTATACTTGGGAAAGAACAGTTGGTTGGGACACTTCCAAATCGGCATTACACTGTCACAGAGCCGACCAGTAATGAACATTGCACAGTACGGTAAGCTTGTCCGGTGTTGTGTGAACCATTCGGGCGGTTGTAAATGGGAATGCAGAGACAAACAGAATCGATGGCCATGCAATCGTGAATATAGGCGACTCTGTTTTAGCTTGTCTTAGTTAAGTGTTAACCCCATTGTATATCCCACAGCGAACCTAATTTTAAATGAAAATTAACACTTTCAACGCGATACCTCTATGACATACGCGCAATCATTTATTAATATTTCCTCTATTTTAATACCTCATACAGTGATACGACCAGTTTTATTATGAAGTCTGGTAAGCAAGCAGCATAGGACGGAAAATCTGTACCTCAAAATAGTAACAGATAACTAAAAAAAACATGAATATAAATTATGTGAATGAGCTTGATAAACAGAGAAACGCTATTTATTCGATCCGCTGTGTTTACTGGCGGATGTGAATATGCCCACACTTTCGAACAAAGCAGGCCATTCATTGGTTTAACTGATGATCTCTCTAAGGAAAGTAAATAAAATCCATGACGGAGACAATAGAAAACGGCATGAAATGTTTAGCTCTTCACAGACGTAGGGGCCGCGGTGGTGAAGTGGTTAGACTGCTCGCCTCGCACCTAGACGAACCGGGTTCGATTCCCAGCGGGGCCGTTCCAGAATTTTTCGCATGTGGGAATCCTGCAGGACGATGCCATTGATCAGCGGGTTTTATCGGGGATCTTCCTATTTGCCCCGTTTTCCGGATCTGCGCCATAATCACCTCGTTTCACCCTCATCGGCTCTCAAGACCTCGATGTTAGGAGCCACCCAAATCTCTTCACTCACTCACTCACATTTTCCACATCTAGCTTGTTGCGAGTGTTAGGTATTCTGTGACGTTTACCCTGAGTTCCGTGGAGGATGTGTGTTGTGAAGTGATGGCTGTCCGCCAGGAGGACGACGGAGGCGACCTGAGGAAGCAGCTGTGGCGTGCAGACTCGCCGGCCAGACTGCTGAGTCTACTGGCTCCCACGGACCACCGCCTTTGCGACGAAGGCATCATCCTGCAGCTGGAGCAAGACCCCGCAGACGACGGCAACACCCAGGTATCACAGACCTCCACCCCCTCATCCTCCGCTACCCACCTCCTTCATCAGTAGAGGTATAGTCCACTCACAGTTACCTCCAGCTTTTCCAAAGCCCTGCTGAAGTTCTACTTCCAGGATGTTCCTCCACCTCATCCAAACAAAGCTTAACAGAGTCTAGAGTTGAAATGAGAGATTTGGGCGGCTCTTAACAGCGAGGTGTTGAGATCCGATGAGAGTGAAATGAGGTGAGAATGGAGCAGTGCCAGAATGCAAGAGCGGGGTAAAACACGAGATCTCCGAGAAAACCTGCCCACCAGCGGCATCGCCCGGCACGATTCCCACTTGCGAAAATCCAGGAGTGACACGGCCGGAGATTGAACCCGGTTCACCTTAGTAGGACGCGAGCAGTCTATCCACTCAGCCACCGCGGCCCCATAAATAACAGATGTTCGTATACTTCCCCTAACCGATTTGGAATGCAGTTTTTTAAATTCAAATTGGTGAAAGTCTTTTATTCGTATGAAAGTGCTTGTCTTTTGAAAATTAAATTAAAAACAAACACGTTCATCACTGTCGACCATGTGACTTTGGCAGTTGTGTTACTTTGGGGTAGGTCAATGTTGGGTACATGCGCAGAAGACGAATAAAGCCTTGTAACTCATATTTAATCTATGGGTGGTGGTTGAAAATTCGCGAAGATGGTAAATATATTTTCCTGGAGATATAAATTATGCCCAGAGGGACAGGTGCTACCAACGAGAAGGTTCAAAAGACCAAAATAATGATATACACTGTTCAATGTTAAGCGAGCACTTCTGAAATCATTGCTTAAACAATGTCTGCTGTCCTTACCGGCATATATTTGAATGGTCACACTGAGTGGCATGGGCACAGAAAAGTCGGTAACAATGATGGAAAAGCAGTTCCAATCTTAAGGTTGAATTAAAAGCGTATGGCAAATATTTGAGAATACTGAAATTATTTCGTTTGTTTTCTGTTTTTAATGCAAATAATAGTACGATGTAGGAAATTTGTAAAAAAAAAATAATTACGTTTCTAATACTTTCAGTTTCACCTCACCGACGAATGACTAAAGTGATCGGCATTGTTGCCGACCTATTTCCGGACATCGGCTTAGCGAGTGGCTTGGGTCTGAATTCGAAGCTTGATGGAGGCAGTCGGATCGAGTATGTATTCTGGGACGATGTGAATGAGTTTGTATCACATCTACTGCTGATAATTGCATCTCAGCAAGCTGGTAATAATTCCCACACGAACGAGGTTGTGAATATTCTAGAGGAATTGCGTGAAGGTGGTTACATATACTAAGAAACAATGTCTTGTGCTCAGATCACCGCTGAGCTTCGCCGGCCTGTGAGCCATAATTATCGCAGGCGATAAGTACTCTTCTTTGGGTTGAGAGATCTGTACCAGGCTGACCTAGTTGAAATTATCCTGTATGCTGCTGTTAATAAGGGCTATAGACATGTGTTGACAGTAATACATTGTTTCTGTAAATATGGCTGTGCAGTATACTGTGTACCATATAAGAAGGCCACTTTCTTGACAGTTGACAATCGCCGCGCCTTTTCGTTTATGTATCCATTCGCCATCAACTGGCGTGTCAAGAATAGGCTTTGATGTAGCGAGTCAGCGCGTCCAGAAGGTGCTGCTCCGTGCGGCAATTGGTGAACTGCTTGGGTGGCGCTGCATTCGTAAACGGAGCTTGGTGGACGTGTGTAGGGTCGTTCGTAAACGCGGTACACGAAATATATGTTACTTTAAAAATTATACAGAGCTCGCGGGAAAATAAAATTATTTGTATATGCGCGTGAATACGTTATTTTAAACAACAAAACTATAATATGTTTCTGGGTGTAGTTCGGGATATGGATAACAGATGGCATGGAAGGGCATATTGCAACAGATGGTGCGCTTTTAACTCACAAGATGGCAGCACCTGGTTTGAGAGTCTGGAAACTTTGGATTTTTTCGTCACATTTGGATACGTATCGTTTTATTGTGCATCTCATTTTGAACACCTATACATTACTATTTTATCACGAAGTTTCGTTTCTATAACTAAAAACTGCTGTTTTATGACCACGTAAAATAAAATGCATTATTTAATCTACGAACTCTTTCTTAACCGCGTATTTTCTGCTTGTGTGATGTGCTTCGGCACTGCTCTCAGAATAGCCAACGTAATATTAACTTTTGTTCGTTCGTGCGTCAGCTGATACAGGATTTTGTAAATGGCACGTTGGTTGTTTTGAATATATTAAGTTGCTACTCACTGACTGTCAGAATGTGGCTTTCTTATATGAAATGAACTATACCAGTTCACCGGAAACGAGGCCTCGATGTGACCGATGCGATGAAGACGGTTTCGCAAAATAATGGCTCACCTATGAATTTGCAGACTGATCTTGACAGATAATTCTACAATCCCACCTTCCATTCGCTAATGGCTGCAAACAAAATTAATCACTACAATACATTCGGTGATAAGAAGGCCTCCATCATAGAATGATTTAAATTCACTCTGAAAAATGACATGTGGCGGGAATTTTCGTCCTGGGGAAGTTACAAGTGGCTAGACATGCTGCCTCGCTTGTTATCTGTTTACAATGGACGAGTGCACAACACAATCTGCACGTGGCCAGTGGACATTAAAGATGATTCTTGGCTGTCGGCTGTGTTCAAAAATGTGAAGAGATTGGAGGCGAAAGTGCAGATTGGTGACTATGTCCAGACATGACGAGCGAAGGGAACATTTGCAAAATTATACATTCTGAACTGAAACCCCGAGGTCTAAAGGTTTGACAAGATTCGTCATTACTAACCCTGGAGGTATCAGCTCATCGATTTGAATGGTGACAAGTTGAAGGGCGGATTTTAAGAATAATAGATCATTACAACTAATCTTACGGCATCTATTTAGTTGAGAAGGTGCTTCGCTGACAAGGCAGCTAGCTTTTCGTGAAGTGGTCAGGGTTCAATTCGCGACACAATTGCTGGATACCGAGTTCTGCTCTTTATAGTGTGTAATTGGACCCACATAACATTGCAAGAGGTGTGTGATTGAGCCTGTATGTACCACAAGCAAACGTATTTTTTTTAAGTATAAATAAATTCATTCTTAGAAAAATACATTTTCTTGTGTTGGGCACATTATCATACACTATATTCCCTCTCACATTATCTCATACTTCTTCTGTGTTACATGTTCGTGTCTGCATGTTTATTTCGAGACACGTATGGCGGTGGTGGAGGTTCGTTGTTAATGATCATGCAACTGTTGCTATTTTCGGCTGGGTACTTAGCGCACCGTCTCTCACAGATTGGCTGCTTGTCAAGAACAATTCTGTCCCTCTGGACTGACACGCAGATGTTATTAATTTCGGCTGGGGCACTTACTACTCTCTCAAGAATTGGTGCTTGTTAAACACAATTTTCTGCTCGCCTGGACCACCCCTGGGTCACCTTTTAGTTCGCCTGCTCGCTAAAGCGGGGCTGTAGGTCACGAATGTTGCAGCCGCAGCTGGGTGGCGATGCTTACTATTCTATGATAGTAATTGCTGTCTGCCACCATCGCCGATGCCAATGGTAGTTATTAATTCAAATTAGGTTAGTTAACATCCGAGTTATTTTTTATGTGATGTGTGTGTCGTTGCTGCTTGAGTTTTTAAAGTAAATCACGATCTTCATTGGCTCTAGGGTTGGCCATCGGCCATTGCATGGGCGGAGCCACTGAGAGACCTCCTTTTTTTCTCATGCATCATCCCCCCCCCCTTAAATCCTCACCTATTCATTGCTTCACTTGTGTCGGCCCTGTATATTAGCATTACCAAAACCAACTTGTGCTGGGGGACCACACAGGTGCTGCTGTGTAAGTGGGTAATTAATCTACTGCTAGTTGGTACAGATCGAAATGTTTCCCGCACATGTGCGAGTGATGGCTTTGTCTCTGTTCCCCTTCACATCTGCCTGAACGTACGTGTGCCTGGTGTATAGTTCGTTTCGCCGAAGGTTATTGTCCTTAATGCTACTTTTAAAAAAATGCACATTTATTAATTTAATTATTATACATGGACGTGTAGGACAGTGGCTGAGATACTGGGTAGACTTATGGTATATTTTTCTCATGTTATTCATTTTTTATAAGTTTGATTATTTTCTGAATGACGATGCGTGTATTTACTATATATTCTTTATCATAGCAGTGTAGTGTTGATTTTTTTCTCGCAATTACAAGTTTATTGTCTGGGGAGAGTGTCGGCCGACTCGCGTATGTGCGTTATTTCTTCTCCTTGTACTTCTCATGTGATAGTGGATATGTGGCCAGGGCGTTGGACTGGCGAGCCGAGGGTAGTTGGAACGAATTCACACGCCTCCTGCATTTTTTGAGTTCACAAACGACTACAAATAATGCCCAGTGCTCCTGACGGCCGCCATTTGAACTACACTCCCCAATGCTAACACGCCTCTGCAGGCACATAGTGAGCCAACACACACAACATGGCCGCGCCGAGGCGAGAGCGTGAAGTGGGGACATCGAGAACGGAAGAAAGGCAGAAATGAGACTGGGAGAACTCTGAGGCAACCCCCCGGAGAGCCTGGTATCCTGGCGCGTACCTGGGAGGGATAGCATGGAGAAAACCCTGGTATCCTGGTGGAGACCTGGAAGGGATAGCATGGAGAAAACCCTGGCATCATGGCTGGGACCTGGGAGGGGTAGCATGGAGAAAACCTCCCCCAAAAAGAATGTAAGACTGTGAAATGGGAACATCCGGTAGGAAGGAATGAGAGGGCGTGAAATCAGAAGTATTCTGGGAAAACCATATAGACACTGGATGCTGGATGGGTAACTTTGGAAGTATAGCATGGAGAAAACCCTCCACNTGGAACGAATTCACACGCCTCCTGCATTTTTTGAGTTCACAAACGACTACAAATAATGCCCAGTGCTCCTGACGGCAGCCATTTGAACTACACTCCCCAATGCTAACACGCCTACACGCCTCTGCAGGCACATAGTGAGCCAACACACACAACATGGCCGCGCCGAGGCGAGAGCGTGAAGTGGGGACATCGAGAACGGATGAAAGGCAGAAATGAGACTGGGAGAACTCTGAGGCAACCCCCCGGAAAGCCTGGTATCCTGGCGCGTACCTGGGAGGGATAGCATGGAGAAAACCCTGGTATCCTGGTGGAGACCTGGAAGGGATAGCATGGAGAAAACCCTGGAATCATGGCTGGGACCTGGGAGGGGTAGCATGGAGAAAACCTCCCCCAAAAAGAATGTAAGACTGTGAAATGGGAACATCCGGTAGGAAGGAATGAGAGGGCGTGAAATCAGAAGCATTCTGGGAAAACCATATAGACACTGGATGCTGGATGGGTAACTTTGGAAGTATAGCATGGAGAAAACCCTCCACNTATTCTGGGAAAACCATATAGACACTGGATGCTGGATGGGTAACTTTGGAAGTATAGCATGGAGAAAACCCTCCACACAGAATGCAAGAGCGTAAAGTAGGGACATCTGGTAGGAAGGAATGAGAAATCATGAGAAAATAAAGGAGATTGGGAGGACTCTAACAAAACCCCACACTCGGAATGCAAGAGCGCGAAGTGTGGACATCCAAGATGGCCACCATTGGCCAGGAATGACTTAGCGGGAGAGTAAATCCAAGATGGCCGACATTGACAAGGAATGACAGAGTAGGAGGTTGCCATGTGACGTTATCCAATATGACCGGCTTGTCGCCTTGTCCCCCGCCTCACGCCCCTGACGGTGAAGGAACATTTTCCTACTACTGACGTAGAGATGATTTGATTGCACGAGGCGGAGGAATAGCCTCAAAGTGGGACTTTAGCAGGGCTTCAAAAAGTTGTAGGTAAAAATGACTGAACTATAGATAGATGACTGCATCACTTATGAAACACACGTCTGTGGTGAGGCGAAATAAGCATTACATGCACTGTTAACATTTCCGCATATTCACTGAAAATTNATGAAACACACGTCTGTGGTGAGGCGAAATAAGCATTACATGCACTGTTAACATTTCCGCATATTCACTGAAAATTTACGGAAATGCTCAGTGAATAAACGAAAACGCAATCCGTTAAGTCTAAATACTGAGCATACTTATGTGAATACAAAATAAGGGAAGAATCCGTATTTATTATAGCTTCGGGTTTCGTGCACGAACATTGCCGAGTCTACACGAAGTTTTCTTCGTCCTTGTAACCAGAAAATCATATTTTCTGCGGCAGTTAAGTTGCCCACGCCACTCATACTTATTATTCCTCCAAACATAACAAATTATCTTTAGGCACATGTAACAGTTACCTACTCTTAAAACATACAAACATTACCAGAAACTGAAGGAGTAACGTACGCACATCACATTTTTATGAATAAACCTTCCGTATTTGTATACTTAATCGTCACAAGATGGACGCAGGTGAGCCGGCCGACCTCCGTGGCACAGTTGGTTGCGTGCCTGCTTGCGACGCTACGGGTTGTGGGTTCGAGTCTCGGGTAAAGGCATGGGTATATGCAGTACGCAAAGTGTGTATAATACTTCACATGCGATGTTCAGGGGCAGTGAAATTTCGCGAAAAGATTTTCAAGACAAGTTATATTTCAAAGCACTGTAGGGTCGTTTACCTATCTTGATTGGCTGAATTACTTTCTGACACGTGTTAACTGTCTGCACACGAATCACATAGAAGCCGTGCCGATGTTGCCGAATTCTGAGTGGCCTGGTCAAATATGAAAACGCCTTCTCAAGTAGACCGCAACCAATGGCAATATAAAAATTCCGGTTGGGTGCTTATAGTATTGAAGTCTACCGTGTACTAATTTTTTTTTTTGCGAAAAATCACTAGTTCAAGCGATGGTTGCTAAGTGAAAAATTACGCGCCGTCACCNCGATGGTTGCTAAGTGAAAAATTACGCGCCGTCACCGTCACCACACAGGCTGTCTCACCTCGTCTCCCTTCCAACAGGCAGTAATTTCCCCTCCCCAATACGACGTCGTATGTTCCTTAAGGGTTTGGTATGTTGTCGCTGAGAGAGGGGGGGGGGACACTACACCTGCAGCTTATCACCTGCAAAGCTGACGTCACTCCCGTCTGCTGGAAAAAATCGACTACTTGCGAGTCATTGTGCAAATTTTCTGGTTGTCACAGTGCGAAAGCAGGTTCGCCAAACTGGGAGGAGATGAAAAGCATGGAGTGTGCAGAATTAAACAGTTTTATATAAAGACAACACGATATTTTCTTGCCTAACATACGGTGGTGCTACACATATATATGTGTACAGAGCCCCAATTCTATCATATGAAGAGCTACGTAATAAACAAGTTTACACTTTATCTTTAGGTTTCTGCAACTCCGCACAAACGCCAACGGGTAATGCANTACACCTGCAGCTTATCACCTGCAAAGCTGACGTCACTCCCGTCTGCTGGAAAAAATCGACTACTTGGGAGCCATTGTGCAAATTTTCTGGTTGTCACAGTGCGAAAGCAGGTTCGCCAAACTGGGAGGAGATGAAAAGCATGGAGTGTGCAGAATTAAACAGTTTTATATAAAGACAACACGATATTTTCTTGCCTAACATACGGTGGTGCTACATATATATATGTGTACAGAGCCCCAATTCTATCATATGAGGAGCTACGTAATAAACAAGTTTACACTTTATCTTTAGGTTTCTGCAACTCCGCACAAACGCCAACGGGTAATGCACTGTTTAAAATTTTATTCTTCTCCTGCAGCATTTAAAATTTAGCGCGAGAGATTTTGGTTTCCCTTGACTTAATGATATCGCCATGGATGCATCCTCTGTTGGCTCACATGCATCCATGGTCATGTGTGGCATCTGTAAGGGGAATGAGGGGTCGGATTCGCACGCCAGTTGCGCGGAAAACATCTTTACTTCACAACATTCATCTGCTTTCGTGCAGGGTGTTCACGGTAAACTGAGCACTCTTGGAAGCCCTGCTTAAGATCTACTTGTATGCAGGTTGCGTATTCTTCCGTCATGTATAAAATTAACATTGCAATGGGCCTGATCACTTTTTTTCATGAGTCGGCCAAGTGAAACTGTGTAATTATTTGAATAGTTAATATTTTACAAATTTTCTCATTTATACACTTGTATGCAGTATTAAAAATAAACAGGAAGCAAAATAAGTAATTTCAGCATTCAGAAATGTTTATCCAACACTTTGAATTAAACGTTGAGACATGGAACTACTTTCTTCTAAGGCGTTACCAACTTTACTGGGCGTTGGCCACTCAGTGTGCGCGTTAAAATATATGCAGGTAGAGGCAGTGACTTTTCAAAAGTTGTTTTCCATAGTTTTCAGTTTACCGTGAACAGGCTATGCCTATAGAATTGTCAAAACTCGTGGCTTTCATTAAGGTAAGATTAATGTTTCCTTAAATAATTTATTTGATATGACCGTACACTACTTACGACTAAGCTGTAATGCAAATACAATGTAATAAATTTACGCAGAATGTTTTCTTCTTTTTTTTTCGTAATAGCGCTGATTTCTTGTAAAACCAAATACAAACAAATGGGACATCATTGCTGAAACACGTGGTTTTGACAAATCTTAAGCTGGGATTACAGTAGTAAAAATTAAGCGTCATGTTATGTGTTATGACGTATACAGAAGAACTGAAAATGTGTTGTCTTACGTATTGGTTTCCAATGGAAATTAGCAGGCCGTGTGCGTTGTTAGGATTTCCTTAAGCGCTAAAATAAATATTAATATTTTATATCTTAAGTAAAACTTGTGAGGTGACAACCAATCAGAGCAGAGCAGTCGGTATTGATGGAGGGAACTTATTTACAGTGATGTATGTATAAAAAGTTTTAAAAAGGTATGTGTATGCAATTGTTTATGGTTATATGTATTTGTTCACAAAAATAAGCTTATATGCTAGAAAATGTCTGTTTGAAGCATGCTCGGCTTAAATATTATTGTAATATGAAGTTAGGTTAGGAACATAAGGAAACAGGACATGCTTGTCACAAGTTTTCATTGACTGGACTTATAATTATCAGGTGAATTGGGAATCGTATATCCAGATGACGTAGTTCTGTGTGCGTCAACTGCGGTTACTGGATAATTCATAACACATAATTCCCAACGCATAATGTTTTTTATTGTAAACCCAGGCTTTAATGCAAAGCTAAGGGCGTGCAGAAGAGACGACAATCTGCTTACCTTGTCTTTAATCTATTTTTTTATCCGCCAGGAAGCGCTCGCGAAGCTACGGGCTGTCTGCAACACGACCAAAACCGAGTTCACCCGAGGATTCCCGACGATAGGCGGGCGAGCTATGGAACCATCGAGAAGTGAGTAGCCGTCGTTAATTCATCCCAGTGTTGTCTAGGTAAAGTATACACCTCTCAGCAAAATTTTATCTGTATTTTTTACAATGAAGATACAGAGAGATTTCTAGTTAAATAAGCTATTTATGGCTTTTTTTAATAGATAATTTACGGATACTCCTTTTGTAGAGAGGCAGCTACATTCTGAGGATTTTTTTAATGTTGGACTTTCAAGGTGTTCCAATAACTACTGTGTAAAACAACCCAATTTTCTCCAAAAAATAATCACTTTGCTAAAATACCTTTCAACAAAATTACATGCGAGGCTTGTTCTGAAAATGGAGTGACACGACCAATTAAATTTCTTCCAAAAACGCTATTATTTAAATACAAAGGACAGGAGCATAGAGTTTGGCTTTGTTAGTAATTCTTTTTTTAATAGCTTTACTTTCTAGCTTTTAAATACCTTGTTTTATTAATTCACTTTTTAAAAATAATAGTTAAGTACTTTATGTAAGGGATTTTACTCGACCTAAGAATTTTTGTAGTAGTCTTGAGGGGTATTTATTTACTTTAAAAAAAGGTGGTAATACTTTGTCTCTTGACTCTTTGCGAGCTCAGACGAGAATGCTTACTAAGGAGGGTATGTACATCATCCAACACAAAGTACGAATATGAACAGACAATGGGGCAAAATACGTGAAAATTCTTTGGCAAACTACCTACGTGTTGCCAACCTAACTAGTGTACTCAGAAAGAAAAGTTCCCGTGGAAGGTACGTAAATAGTAAAATTACATAGACGAACGTAGTACGGATGTAACATCCATTTATATACGTATTACGAATTAAAAGTGCACTATTACGAATTGAACGGAAAAAAAATTAACCATACATTTTTTATATACGTTCACCCAGTTAATAATTTTTACGTAGCAGTTAATTTCGACGACAGTTAACGGAGTGGGGTAATGAGTTTGGATTCCAGTTAAGGCATGGATAAGTGTAAAATTCTTAAGAGTAAATAATGATTATTAAAACGCACGAGTACCCCAACTTCCAGTGGTGGATCTAGCAACTCTTTTCAAGGGGTGGGGAGGGGAGAGATTACTGTGGTGCAGAGTGGAGTGGAGTGGACAGATTTGGGCGGCTCCTATTATCGTGGTCTTGAGAGCCAATGAGGGTGAAATGAGGTGACCATGGAGCAGCGCCAGAATACAAAGGCGGGGGAAACGGGAGATCCCCGAGAAAACCCGCTGACCAGCGGCGGCATCATCCGGCGTGATTCCCACCTGCGGAAATCCGGGAGCGACCCCGCCGGGAATCGAAACCGGTTCGCCCAGGTGGGAGGCGTGTAGTCTTACCACTACATCACTGCGGCCCCTGTATTACTGCGTGGACTTATTACTGCAAGATTATTCATGGACACATCAGAACTGAAAAACAACCGCAGTATAAAAGACTTTGTGTGTATCACCTTGATTGAAAACATGACAGTTTTATTTGTGCAAATATTTTTTCACATAGCAATAAAGAATTAGGATGTTATTAATATTTTAAAACAAAAGTGAATAATTGCGAGGTACTATCTTTGCACTTTACTTCAAGGTTTTGTCCAAATTTGATCAATTCTTTGTTATTTATATTTAAATGTTTTCTAATTTATATATTTTTGCTGCGTTATATTTTATATTCTTAATGTTCGACTTATTTGAATGTAGGTTTCCTACATTATTTCGTTGGTAAAATGTTTGTTGCTTAGTTTTCGTGAAATTCTATGTAAGGAGTTTTAGGAACATTCAATCTCAATCTACAAGTGTTATATTAATTCAATTTCCTGATACTTTCCATACTTTCCACTTCTTCATCAACAATACTCATAAATGCCGATATTTCCATATGCCAGTATTTAAAATTTCCAGTATTCTTGATGCTTCCAATTCCACATACTCGTAATTTTCCAATTATTCCAATCCCTGATAGTTTAAAATCTCGATACAAGCGATCTCCGATACTTCAGATTTAGTACATTTACAATTGCTGATACCAGAATAATTATTTATGTTTCCAAATCCACGATATAATCTATTTGCGGTTTGTTAACAATTTTCGAATCAAACCTTTGAAAAATCACCCCATGCATAGCGTGTCTGATTGTGTCCTAAATATTACGCCATGTATCACAAGCGTTTTATACTTGTGTTAACATAAAAGTACCTTAGTTTTTGTTGAACTGAAATTTATTATTTTTTTTCCATGAAATTTAATCATTCAATTGTATTTAATATGAATTTAAAAAATGAGAAAACAGGTGGGTTTTTTATGCCTACTCAGAAATAGTTCTTATTGCGAAATGTTATTACATTCATTGCGCACGAATGCGGTGCGTTTTCCCTGTTGTATTATTTTCTAGACTCCGTTAAGCATTGTTTGCACGAGACGGAGGAATTTTCTGGATGTAGAACTTTAGGAGGNATGAAACACACGTCTGTGGTGAGGCGAAATAAGCATTACATGCACTGTTAACATTTCCGCATATTCACTGAAAATTGACGGAAATGCTCAGTGGATAAACGAAAACGCAATCCGTTAAGTCTAAATACTGAGCATACAAAATAAGGGAAGAATCCGTATTTATTATAGCTTCGGGTTTCGTGCACGAACATTGCCGAGTCTACACGAAGTTTTCTTCGTCCTTGTAACCAGAAAATCATATTTTCTGCGGCAGTTAAGTTGCCCACGCCACTCATACTTATTATTCCTCCAAACATAACAAATTATCGTTAGGCACATGTTACAGTTACCTACTCTTAAAACATACAAACATTACCAGAAACTGAAGGAGTAACGTACGCACATCACATTTTTATGAATAAACCTTCCGTATTTGTATACTTAATCGTCACAAGATGGACGCAGGTGAGCCGGCCGACCTCCGTGGCACAGTTGGTTGCGTGCCTGCTTGCGACGCTACGGGTTGTGGGTTCGAGTCTCGGGTAAAGGCATGGGTATATGCAGTACGCAAAGTGTGTATAATACTTCACATGCGATGTTCAGGGGCAGTGAAATTTCGCGAAAGGATTTCAAGACGATTGATATTTCAAAACACTATAGGGTCGTTTACCTATCTTGATTGGCTGAATTACTTTCTGACACGTGTTAACTGTCTGCACACGAATCACATAGAAGCCGTGCCGATGTTGCCGAATTCTGAGTGGCCCGGTCAAATATGAAAACGCCTTCTCAAGTAGACAGCAACCAATGGCAATATAAAAACTCCGGTTGGGTGCTTATAGTATTGAAGTCTACCGTGTACTAATTTTTTTTTTTGCGAAAAATCACTAGTTCAAGCGATGGTTGCTAAGTGAAAAATTACGCGCCGTCACCGTCACCACACAGGCTGTCTCACCTCGTCTCCCTTCCAACAGGCAGTAATTTCCCCTCCCCAATACGACGTCGTATGTTCCTTAAGGGTTTGGTATGTTGTCGCTGAGAGAGGGGGGGGGGACACTACACCTGCAGCTTATCACCTGCAAAGCTGACGTCACTCCCGTCTGCTGGAAAAAATCGACTACTTGGGAGCCATTGTGCAAATTTTCTGGTTGTCACAGTGCGAAAGCAGGTTCGCCAAACTGGGAGGAGATGAAAAGCATGGAGTGTGCAGAATTAAACAGTTTTATATAAAGACAACACGATATTTTCTTGCCTAACATACGGTGGTGCTACACATATATATGTGTACAGAGCCCCAATTCTATCATATGAGGAGCTACGTAATAAACAAGTTTACACTTTATCTTTAGGTTTCTGCAACTCCGCACAAACGCCAACGGGTAATGCACTGTTTAAAATTTTATTCTTCTCCTGCAGCATTTAAAATTTAGCGCGAGAGATTTTGGTTTCCCTTGACTTAATGATATCGCCATGGATGCGTCCTCTGTTGGCTCACATGCATCCATGGTCAGGTGTGGCATCTGTAAGGGGAATGAGGGGTCGGATTCGCACGCCAGTTGCGCGGAAAACATCTTTACTTCACAACATTCATCTGCTTTCGTGCAGGGTGTTCACGGTAAACTGAGCACTCTTGGAAGCCCTGCTTAAGATCTACTTGTATGCAGGTTGCGTATTCTTCCGCCATGTATAAAATTAACATTGCAATGGGCCTGATCACTTTTTTCATGAGTCGGCCAAGTGAAACTGTGTAATTATTTGAATAGTTAATATTTTACAAATTTTCTCATTTATACACTTGTATGCAGTATTAAAAATAAACAGGAAGCAAAATAAGTAATTTCAGCATTCAGAAATGTTTATCCAACACTTTGAATTAAACGTTGAGACATGGAACTACTTTCTTCTAAGGCGTTACCAACTTTACTGGGCGTTTGCCACTCAGTGTGCGCGTTAAAATATATGCAGGTAGAGGCAGTGACATTTTTCAAAAGTTGTTTTCCATAGTTTTCAGTTTACCGTGAACAGGCTATGCCTATAGAATTGTCAAAACTCGTGGCTTTCATTAAGGTAAGATTAATGTTTCCTTAAATAATTTATTTGATATGACCGTACACTACTTACGACTAAGCTGTAATGCAAATACAATGTAATAAATTTACGCAGAATGTTTTCTTCTTTTTTTTTCGTAATAGCGCTGATTTCTTGTAAAACCAAATACAAACAAATGGGACATCATTGCTGAAACACGTGGTTTTGACAAATCTTAAGCTGGGATTACAGTAGTAAAAATTAAGCGTCATGTTATGTGTTATGACGTATACAGAAGAACTGAAAATGTGTTGTCTTACGTATTGGTTTCCAATGGAAATTAGCAGGCCGTGTGCGTTGTTAGGATTTCCTTAAGCGCTAAAATAAATATTAATATTTTATATCTTAAGTAAAACTTGTGAGGTGACAACCAATCAGAGCAGAGCAGTCGGTATTGATGGAGGAAACTTATTTACAGTGATGTATGTATAAAAAGTTTTAAAAAGGTATGTGTATGCACATGTTTATGGTTTTATGTATTTGTTCACAAAAATAAGTTTATATGCTAGAAAATGTCTGTTTGAAGCATGCTCGGCTTAAATATTATTGTAATATGAAGTTAGGTTAGGAACATAAGGAAACAGGACATGCTTGTCACAAGTTTTCATTGGCTGGACTTATAATTATCAGGTGAATTGGGAATCGTATATCCAGATGACGTAGTTCTGTGTGCGTGAACTGCGGTTNGCTGGACTTATAATTATCAGGTGAATTGGGAATCGTATATCCAGATGACGTAGTTCTGTGTGCGTGAACTGCGGTTACTGGATAATTCATAACACATAATTCCCAACGCATAATGTTTTTTATTGTAAACCCAGGCTTTAATGCAAAGCTAAGGGCGTGCAGAAGAGACGACAATCTGCTTACCTTGTCTTTAATCTATTTTTTTATCCGCCAGGAAGCGCTCGCGAAGCTACGGGCTGTCTGCAACACGACCAAAACCGAGTTCACCCGAGGATTCCCGACGATAGGCGGGCGAGCTATGGAACCATCGAGAAGTGAGTAGCCGTCGTTAATTCATCCCAGTGTTGTCTAGGTAAAGTATACACCTCTCAGCAAAATTTTATCTGTATTTTTTACAATGAAGATACAGAGAGATTTCTAGTTAAATAAGCTATTTATGGCTTTTTTTAATAGATAATTTACGGATACTCCTTTTGTAGAGAGGCAGCTACATTCTGAGGATTTTTTTAATGTTGGACTTTCAAGGTGTTCCAATAACTACTGTGTAAAACAACCCAATCTTCTCCAAAAAATAATCACTTTGCTAAAATACCTTTCAACAAAATTACATGCGAGGCTTGTTCTGAAAATGGAGTGACACGACCAATTAAATTTCTTCCAAAAACGCTATTATTTAAATACAAAGGACAGGAGCATAGAGTTTNAATGGAGTGACACGACCAATTAAATTTCTTCCAAAAACGCTATTATTTAAATACAAAGGACAGGAGCATAGAGTTTAGCTTTGTTAGTAATTCTTGTTTTAATAGCTTTACTTTCTAGCTTTTAAATACCTTGTTTTATTAATTCACTTTTTAAAAATAATAGTTAAGTACTTTATGTAAGGGATTTTACTCGACCTAAGAATTTTTGTAGTAGTCTTGAGGGGTATTTATTTACTTTAAAAAAAGGTGGTAATACTTAGTCTCTTGACTCTTTGCGAGCTCAGACGAGAATGCTTACTAAGGAGGGTATGTACATCATCCAACACAAAGTACGAATATGAACAGACAATGGGGCAAAATACGTGAAAATTCTTTGGCAAACTACCTACGTGTTGCCAACCTAACTAGTGTACTCAGAAAGAAAAGTTCCCGTGGAAGGTACGTAAATAGTAAAATTACATAGACGAACGTAGTACGGATGTAACATCCATTTATATACGTATTACGAATTAAAAGTGCACTATTACGAATTGAACGGAAAAAAAATTAACCATATATTTTTTATATACGTTCACCCAGTTAATAATTTTTACGTAGCAGTTGATTTCGACGACAGTTAACGGAGTGGGGTAATGAGTTTGGATTCCAGTTAAGGCATGGATAAGTGTAAAATTCTAAAGAGTAAATAATGATTATTAAAACGCACGAGTACCCCAACTTCCAGTGGTGGATCTAGCAACTCTTTTCAAGGGGGGGGGAGGGGAGAGATTACTGTGGTGCAGAGTGGAGTGGAGTGGACAGATTTGGGCGGCTCCTATTATCGTGGTCTNTGGGGAGGGGAGAGATTACTGTGGTGCAGAGTGGAGTGGAGTGGACAGATTTGGGCGGCTCCTATTATCGTGGTCTTGAGAGCCAATGAGGGTGAAATGAGGTGACCATGGAGCAGCGCCAGAATACAAAGGCGGGGGAAACGGGAGATCCCCGAGAAAACCCGCTGACCAGCGGCGGCATCATCCGGCGTGATTCCCACCTGCGGAAATCCGGGAGCGACCCCGCCGGGAANAAAACCCGCTGACCAGCGGCGGCATCATCCGGCGTGATTCCCACCTGCGGAAATCCGGGAGCGACCCCGCCGGGAAACGAAACCGGTTCGCCTTGGTGGGAGGCGTGTAGTCTTACCACTACATCACCGCGGCCCCTGCATTACTGCAAGATTATTCATGGACACATCAGAACTGAAAAACAACCGCAGTATAAAAGACTTTGTGTGTATCACCTTCATTGAAAACATGAAAGTTTTCTTTGTGCTAAGATTTTTTCACATAGCAATAAAGAATTAGGATGTTATTAATATTTTAAAACAAAAGTGAATAATTGCGAGGTACTATCTTTGCACTTTACTTCAAGGTTTTGTCCAAATTTGATCAATTCTTTGTTATTTATATTTAAATGTTTTCTAATTTGTATATTTTTGCTGCGTTATATTTTATATTCTTAATGTTCGACTTACTTGAATGTAGGTTTCCTACATTATTTTGTTGGTAAAATGTTTGTTGCTTAGTTTTCGTGAATTTCTATGTACGGAGTTTTAGGAACATTCAATCTCAATCTACAAGTGTTATATTAATTCAATTTCCTGATACTTTCCACTTCTTCATCAACAATACTCATAAATGCCGATATTTCCATATGCCAGTATTTAAAATTTCCAGTATTCTTGATGCTTCCAATTCCACATACTCGTAATTTTCCAATTATTCCAATCCCTGACAGTTTAAAATCTCGATACAAGCGATCTCCGATACTTCAGATTTAGTACATTTACAATTGCTGATACCAGAATAATTATTTATGTTTCCAAATCCACGATATAATCTATTTGCGGTTTGTTAACAATTTTCTAATCAAACCTTTGAAAAATCACCCCATGCATATAGCGTGTCTGATTGTATCCTAAATATTACGCCATGTATCACAAGCGTTTTATACTTGTGTTAACATAAAAGTACCTTAGTTTTTGTTGAACTGAAATTTTTTTTTTTTTTCCATGAAATTTAATCATTCAATTGTATTTAATATGAATTTAAAAAATGAGAAAGCAGGTGGGTTTTTTTATGCCTACTCAGAAATAGTTCTTATTGCGAAATGTTATTACATTCATTGCGCACGAGTGCGGTGCGTTTTCCCTGTCGTATTATTTTCTAGACTCCGTTAAGCATTGTTTGCACGAGACGGAGGAATTTTCTGGATGTAGAACTTTAGGAGGGTTTCGAAAAAGCGTCAAGTAACCGTGAATGGACTATACTTACTATTCCCGGTACATTAAATTCCCAATATTTCATGTACCCAGCACTTTCCGTTTCCAACATTTACAAACCCCCAATAAACAGATTTATGACATTTCCAATTTCCAGTTATTGATATTTGAAAGGTGCTCGATTCTCAGAGGAGTCGCCAGGACTTCCGCATGTCGGAAACGTGGCTGACGTTACCACGTCACCACTGGCGGGCGGGCTTTATTGAAGTATTCCCGTTACCTCAGCTCTTGTATTCCACTGCTGCTCCATTTTCGCCTCATTTCATCTCCACCGACGCACAAAACCTCGATGATATGCGCCGACGAAAATTTCTCAACTCACTGCTACTGGAAATTTTCCAAAACTTCTAATTTCCCTATTTTCCCACCTCCAGGTAGAGTACTGGTGGCCCACCAAGGCGAACTGGGTTCGATTCCCGGTGGGGTCACTCCCCGGATTTTCGCATGTGGGAATCATGCCGGAGCAATGCCGCTGGTCGTCGGGTTTTTTCCGAGGGCTCCTGTTTCCCACGCCCTTGCATTCCGGCGCTGTTCCATACTCGCCTCGTTTCGCCGTCATTGGCTCTCGAGACCTCGATGTTAAGGGCCGACCAAACCTCTCCACTTTCCACTCCAGAAGAATACTCCCTATTCCCGATACTTGGAGTGAGTGAACGAGTGGAGAGATATGGGTGGCTCTTAACATCGAGGTCTTGAGAGTCGATGAGGGTGAAGCAAGACGAGTATGTAGTAGCGCCGGAATGAAAGGGGGGGGAATGGGAGATCCCCGAGAAAACCCGCTCACCAGCGGCATCGTCCGGCGCGATTCCCACACGCGAAAATCCGGCGGATCGGACCCGGTTCGCGTAGGCGGGAGGCGAGTAGTCTTAAAATCGACACCACCGTGGCCCCCGCGATATCTGGAGAGGGCCGTGTGTGACGTGGCGGACGTTGCCGACTGTGTGTGCAGCAGACGTGAGCGCGAGGATGCTGAAGGTGATGAGGCGGCTGTTCAAGAAGGCGATCCCCAAGTCCCGGTGCAAGCCGCGCGCCACGCTGGTCCCGCTGCTGACGACCACCTCCCAGCACTACTACCTGCCGAGCTGCGTCGCCGTCAAGAGGTGCTCCGGCTGCTGCGACCTCGAGGTCATGCACTGTGTGCCCTCCGCCACCAGGACCGCCAAGAAGCAGGTGCGTGTGCCTCGCACTCGACGTCGAAACCAAGCAGTCGCCGCCACTCACATGGCCTATTCCTTACATCGTCTAAAGCAAAAGATCTCATATACACTGAAGAGCCAAAAAAACTGGAACACCTGCCTAATATCGTGTAGGACCCCCCTGAGCAAGCAGAAGTGCCGCAAGACGAAATGGCATGGACTCGACTAATGTCTGAAGGTATGCAGGAGGCAATCCACACCACGAATCCTGCAGGGCGGTCCGCAAATCCAATCTGCACAAATTTGAGAAAAGGTTGCACGTCTGTCACGTTTAATGGTTCTCGTCAGTCGTCGTTCCCGTTCTTTCACGATATTTTTCCGGCCTCAGCGATGTCGAAGATGTGATGTTTCTACCGGATTCCCGAAATTCACGGTACACTCGTGAAATGGTCGTACGCGAACATCCAAGTTGTATCGNGTGATGTTTCTACCGGATTCCCGAAATTCACGGTACACTCGTGAAATGGTCGTACGCGAACATCCAAGTTGTATCGGTACCTCGGAGATGCTATGTCCCATCTCTCGTGCAGCGACTATAACACCACGTTCAAACTCACTTAAATTTTGATAATCTGCCATTGTAGCAGCAGTAACCGATCTAGCTGCCGANCTATAACACCACGTTCAAACTCACTTAAATTTTGATAATCTGCCATTGTAGCAGCAGTAACCGATCTAGCTGCCGATCGCATCGCATTACTCTGATTGATTCCATACCTCTGTTGTTTGCACATGCACTCCTATACCAGTTTTTTTGGCTCTTCAGTGTATTCCGTAAATATTGCTAACATAGCCCACATGTATATGACATATTTTGCTCCAAATGATGTAAGGAATAATCACCGTGAGTGGCGGTAACTATTCGTGAATCATTCTGTATACAGAATACATTTAGGTTTTAATTTTTGAAACTATCGGAATTATTCCTCTAGAGGAANCTATAACACCACGTTCAAACTCACTTAAATTTTGATAATCTGCCATTGTAGCAGCAGTAACCGATCTAGCTGCCGACCGCATCGCATTACTCTGATTGATTCCATACCTCTGTTGTTTGCACATGCACTTCTATACCAGTTTTTTTTGGCTCTTCAGTGTATTCCGTAAATATTGCTAACATAGCCCACATGTATATGACATATTTTGCTCCAAATGATGTAAGGAATAATCACCGTGAGTGGCGGTAACTACTCGTGAATCATTCTGTATACAGAATACATTTAGGTTTTAATTTTTGAAACTATCGGAATTATTCCTCTAGAGGAACTCCGCTATCGGAATGCATTAAATGCCAGTCAAATCAGTGCTGCAGTATGCATGCATTATTGCACGTGGATCCTTTCTGACCGAACAGTAAAGGAAGTAAAGTGTTAATGAATAACTCTAGTGTTCAACATTGTTGGAAAATTAATTAATAATTCTATAAAAACTGCATTAAAAATACCGGTTACCAACAATTTTGAAATTGCTTCAAAGATAAGCATTTTGCACAAATCTAGATTCCGTCCTAATAGGACCGACCAACCTTCCGTTATTAACAAGAAACTTTGCCGCTTTGTCCTCCATCGTGAGTGAATGAAGAGATTTGGGCGACTCTTAACAGCGAGGTCTTGAGAAACGATGAAAGTGATTGAGGTGAGTGTGGAGAAGCGCCGGAATGAAAGGGCGGGGGAAACGGGAGATCCCCGAGAAAACACGCCGACCAGTGGCATCGTCCGGCACGATTCCCACATGCGAAAATCCGGGAGTGACCCGGCCGGGGATTGAACCCGGTTCGCCTTGTTCAGAGGCTAGCAGGGTAACCGCTCAGCCATAGCGGCCCCACCAAAGATGAGGTAGACCACTTAATCGTATTCTATGCATGTACCGAACATTCACCTACCACAAAGAAACACAACTGTAAATGCCACGTGGTCTACACTAATGAATGTGTTTGTTTATATCTNAACATTCACCTACCACAAAGAAACACAACTGTAAATGCCACGTGGTCTACACTAATGAATGTGTTTGTTTATATCTTAATTTTTAATGACAAGCACTAATAATATATATTATTATATAAAATAAAAATGGTTTTATATTATAAATAATACACATCAATTATTTATACAATATATATTAATTTTATTGCATATTAATAAAATATTTTCACCAATTTGAATTTAACCAAATTGCATTACAAATTGGTTAGATGAAGTATAATAACATCTCAACGCACTTGTTTACTAAACAGTGTTCTAACCTCAAATCCAATCCACGCTATTTTTGCTAGCCGTATTGGCAGAAGAGCAGTTCAATGTCGGGACACGGAGATTGGTTGTGCGCAGCCAGCAAGATCGGTCTGCCTCATCTTTAGTTCATGGCCGAATCCTGTCCCGGGTATGGATGATCGTTATTTAACGTAGCCGATACATTCAACTGTTGCAAACATTAAACCGCTATGTNTCCTGTCCCGGGTATGGATGATCGTTATTTAACGTAGCCGATACATTCAACTGTTGCAAACATTAAACCGCTATGTTAAAGTTACCAAAGTTCTGTTTAACAGTTACTCGTGCATCAACAAATGCGTTCCTGATTTTAGCACTAACTAGTAAAATATTCGGCGATACGTTCAAAGAAAATGTTAGTAGAAAATCGTACAATTCACCGTATTTTTACACCAACTACAGTCTTCAGAATGAAACTGAATACAATTCAATCTCCTTTAGTTACAGCATTTGTTAGGTATAAAATATCTGGGCCATAAATAACTGCTTCCCCCATGAGAAACCGTGACTTGCTGCGCTGATATTAACGGTTAAAAATAACCGTAACTGTTTTGCCACCCATATTATCTATACTGTGCAAAAAATCACGTCGATCCGTTGCTTCTTTCCGACGTGAAAGAAGGACAAACAAACCGACAAACACACTTTCGCATTTATATATTAGTAGGATGATAAAGCTCCGGTTACGTTCAAGTAACAGTTAAAAGTAACCATTCAAATAACTTGTTACATTCACGTAACTGCTAAAGTTATAACCGTTAACACAAAGTAACTGCTTAGCTCATTACTAGTCCCAGTTCTCGTGATCCGTCTTTCGCTTGGGCGGCGTTTCAAACCGTTACTCTGGGTGGGAGTAAACTTTTCTTTTTGGCTGTCCCAAAACACGTCGAGTAACTGTTTTACTTTCTCTTGGCAGAGTCAAAAAATTGCAGAGTAATTACTCTGAGCATCTCGCCAAAGAAAAACTTTTACACGCACTATTTCAGCGAGTAATGAAGGGCGAACTGAAAATGGCGGAAGTTGAGTAGAATTAAACAAAGTGAAAGGAAATGTGGCCATTCTGGTTACAGANAAGGGCGAACTGAAAATGGCGGAAGTTGAGTAGAATTAAACAAAGTGAAAGGAAATGTGGCCATTCTGGTTACAGAACTCACGCGAAAATTACAAATGACGGGTGATAAAATTCTTATTTCTATTTAAAAGTTAACTTATATAAATGTTGCATTTATATATGTAATGTTTATTATTAACTTATGGTAAGTAAAGCTGTTTATGTATATAACTAATTTTTTTTTAAAAGAAAGAATTTCAGGAAAATGATAAATATTTATGGGAATTTACGTTGGTTGATTAATAAGTATGTATTTGTAAACACAGCATGCTATTTACACCATGCTCGTTCCAACACCAAGTTTACTGTTACTTACCTCGCCGGTTACTCTGTTACTTTACTCTACTCTCGGAGTAACGTTTTGGAACGCCGAGTCACCCTACAGGGGGTTCTAGTCCGGTTTGTCCACTGTAGCCCGCCACCACCGGGACAGCCAAGAAGCAGGTGCGTCCCTCTAATTCCATCGCAGCATCTCCACCTGTGACTATGTCGAAACCTGTCCTAGAACCTGTGCTCAGTCTATTTTTCTGCAGGTGGTCATGGTACCGGTCCATTGCCCATTGCCACTACGACAGCCAAGAAGCAGGTGCGTCCACCCTGCCCCTTCCCCCCTCTAGGCATTGCCGTCGAGCGACGTTACCGAAACCTGTCCGAACCCCTATGCTCAGTCTTTCTTCTGCAGTTGGTTCTGGTTTTGGTGCGGCCCGTACAATGCAACACTGTGTGATGCCCATTCGCCGCCGTTCATCATCCTACCTCCTACGCAACGCTGGATTGGTCGAGGAGCAGCTGGTGACCAGGCTCGTCATCACTGGCCCCCAAGAAGCCCGGATCTTACCCCGTGCGATTTTTTTTTCTTTGGGGGTACATAAAGGATTGAGTGTTTCGTCAACCATTGCCGGCTAACACTGACGTCGATCCTCTCGACTGGCAGTCGACCTCGTATGTCCTTAGTCGATCCTCCGTGCACGGGCGCCTTCACGCATCCACCGCTCCCAACAGCATTGAACAGTATGGCGATACGACCACCCTGTGGTTTCCAGCCCGTTCATGAGTCCTTTCCCAAAGGACGCCAGTTTCACGAAGCGACGTCTTTAGCGTCTTTCCGGCATTGTTATTCATTCCACACGCTTGCATGTTATTGTATGTGTTTCCCGCGTTATTGAGCAANTTAGCGTCTTTCCGGCATTGTTATTCATTCCACACGCTTGCATGTTATTGTATGTGTTTCCCGCGTTATTGAGCAATAACGTACAGTGACGTGGCGATATTTCGTTCTTCCATCTTCTTACAAAGGATTTCAAAGCTAGCCTATGAGAATGCGAAACGCCACAGGAACTACTGGCACATATCTAAAATGTACGTAGACAAAAAAATTTCTTTCTGCGATTATACTGTTGGCATTTGTTTTCCACGTGAAATATTCATGCTTGTGGTATGTGCGTTACGTCGTCTCGAGAGCTCTGCAAAATATCATTCTTCGACANTCCACGTGAAATATTCATGCTTGTGGTATGTGCGTTACGTCGTCTCGAGAGCTCTGCAAAATATCATTCTTCGACATAATATCTTACGCCAACAGACCCCCTAAAACTAGCATTGTATAGCGGGTGAACACGTGATTTTACAGCAACTTATCTAACGTAACCTGAATTAACCTACGATACTATTCGATTAAGTATTTTTTCACTTTAAGCTAACCTAGGGCAGTTGATGAATAAGTGGGGTCGTTTTCGCACCCGTCTGCGCAGTAGCCAACGGCATGACTGTTCAAGACCTTGACTTCAGAAATGCTCAGTTAACGACTGACAGTTTTATATCGTAATTTGTTGCGTTGTTGCAGGTGATAGTGATCGATATGGTGTCCTCCGTGGGCGCCAGCTTGAAGACCATCAAGCCCGTGCAAGTTGAGGAGCACGTCAAATGCGAGTGTGCGTTGTAGAGACCACGATATACCTCGAAGCACGTGGTGTAGAGACAACTATGTATATATATATAGGCTGTTCACGTAACTGACAACTTTTGGAAAATGTCACTGCCCCTACCTGCATATATTTTAACGTGCACACTGACTGACATGCGTCCAGTAAAGTTGGCAAAGTCGGAGGGAAGGTAGTTTCATGTCGTAACGTTGAACTATAAGTGTAAGGTAAACATTTGAAAATACTGAAATTATATTTTTTCCTTTTTTTTTTAATGCCTGTAAGTGTAAATATTAGTAAATTTTTAACACATTTAGTTTTTTTAAAATAATTTCACAGTTTCACTATACCGATGCATAAATAAAGTGATCAGGCCCCCATGGCGATGTTAATTTTACTTGTGGTGGAAGAATACACAAGGTTCCTACAAGTAGATCTTAAGCTGGGTTTTCGAAAGTGGTTAGTTTACCGTGAACAGCCTATTCCTCGAAGTGTTGGTTGTGCAACGATACTGTAGCCGTGTTTGAATTCAGTTATTTGGTCATTTAGGGTTTTGTGTACTTGAGGTGTTTGAATTCTAACAACGCTGAGCCAGCGCTCCTAGTGTTCAGTTTAGTAACTGCTATACTTATAGATGAAGTCAAGTCATTTAGCCGGAATATATGTTAAACACAAGCTCTTTCTCTCTCCTCCAAACATCACTATTTCTTATCGAAGCAGATATTTAATAACAAAAAAATATATATATTTGTGGTGGCCACAAAGCGTTTTGTTGGTATTAACGCTACCATTTTTTTTTGTGAAGGGCNAAAAAAATATATATATTTGTGGTGGCCACAAAGCGTTTTGTTGGTATTAACGCTACCATTTTTTTTTGTGAAGGGCAAAAAATTGTTACTAGCCCCCACAAAATAATTTATAGTGACCAGAAAAGTCTGGTGGAGGCAAATAAAAAAATTCACTACAAAAATACTTTTACAGGCACTGGGAGAAAGGTTTGCTTGAACCAAACATTTGTTTGTATAAATGGTATACATTTGTTTGTATACAGCCAAACAAGTAAGTAGTTCCTACAACAAAGTATTTTGTTGGCCAAATAATATCTGAAATGCAACAAAATAGATTTGGTTCATTTAACAAAATATACACTTGAACTGACCAAACTGTTTAGTTTGTTAGACAAACAAAATCTGCCAGACAACGAAACATTTGTTTGAATAAATGGTATACATTTGTTTGGCCACATACAAACAAATGTAATGTTTGCTAAAACAAACGTTTCTCTCGGTGGGGTGAAACATTTTGTCTCCCCCGACCTTTCGTAGTACAGTCGGTTGGTGCTCCACCGGTCTGGGGTTCGGGAGGTTCTGGGTTCGAATCCTCGGTAAGGCATGGGAGTTAGTTTATGTTGGGTCATAAGTTAGTTTATAAGTCGTCCCCTCATAAGCCTTCAGACATAACACCGAGGGGACGTTAATAAGCCCTTTCCAATCCAATATATTTTGTCGCCGCTACAAAATATTTTGTTTTTAGTACAAGTTCATGCGAACAGTTCGGGCAAAACGTGTGCAAGAGGATCGCATGAAAACTGGAGAAATATTTAACTAGCTGTTGTCAGTAATCAGAGTAAACACGAACAGCAAAAACCACACACATCGACAGCAGGCTTACCAGTGGAATCGAGGAAATGGCGTTAAGTAAGAATATATGGTAAAACTCTTCTTGGCTTGTCGGTGGTTGGAAACACATGCATGTTGTGAAACAGGCTACAGTGTTGACCTATCCCCCCCCCTCCCTCTCCACGTGTCGGCCNCGGTGGTTGGAAACACATGCATGTTGTGAAACAGGCTACAGTGTTGACCTATCCCCCCCCCTCCCTCTCCACGTGTCGGCCCGGCAACTCAATGCGTGTCACATTAAATGTAACTGCAATACTCAATCGCGAAGTATTTAAAGCGGAGTGGAGAGGTTTGGGTGGCTCTTAACATTGGGGTCTTGAGAGCCAATGAGGGTAAAACGAGGTGACTATGGAGCAGGGCCGGAATGCAAGGGCGTGGGGAAGCTGCAGATCCCCGAGAAAACCTGCTGTTCAGCGGCATCGTCCGGCACAATTTCCTACACGCGAAATATGGAATTGACGCCGCCGGGAATCGAACCCGGTTCGCCTTGATGGGAAGGGAGTGCTCTAGCCATTACGCCAACAGCGGCCCCGAGGCCTTTAGATAAGCTTGTGGAGCNTCGCCTTGATGGGAAGGGAGTGCTCTAGCCATTACGCCAACAGCGGCCCCGAGGCCTTTAGATAAGCTTGTGGAGCGCTATTGAATGTTTAGATGATTATTGGTACTTAAGAAATTAAAAGAATAAAATAAATTAAAATAAAATAAAATAATATCCTATTATTTACTCGTTCCCTGATGAAAAAAATGTTAAGATATGTATATACATAGTATTTACAGACATATATTTATTTTACAAAAATTTTATTCAATAAGTTGTAACTTCTAAAACAAAGCCAATGACTGGTCCTAACGAACAAACTTACNTCGCCTTGATGGGAAGGGAGTGCTCTAGCCATTACGCCAACAGCGGCCCCGAGGCCTTTAGATAAGCTTGTGGAGCACTATTGAATGTTTAGATGATTATTGGTACTTAAGAAATTAAAAGAATAAAATAAATTAAAATAAAATAAAATAATATCCTATTATTTACTCGTTCCCTGATAAAAAAAATGTTAAGATATGTATATACATAGTATTTACAGACATATATTTCTTTTACAAAAATTTTATTCAATAAGTTGTAACTTCTAAAACAAAGCCAATGACTGGTCCTAACGAACAAACTTACNCTTTTACAAAAATTTTATTCAATAAGTTGTAACTTCTAAAACAAAGCCAATGACTGGTCCTAACGAACAAACTTACGCAGCTGTTACTCGGAGTTAAGGTTTTCTTCTTCGTTAATGTTTTTTTTTTAATTCACGTAACTTGCACAAAAACAGACGCGAAACAAGACGTAAACAATAGCACACGCTATTACGGAGGTTGTTTGGCGATTTAGCATGCTTCCCTATTGCTCATTTAGCATGCTTCCCTACTGCTCATTAAAATTTGCTCCCCAAATATTTGTGTTCCTGACTTGGTCACGTGGTCGATTTAGAAACCAAAATGACGAATTCGAACATGGCACGTGTAAATATGATGTATCGGCTGAAAGTCAATAAATGGTATGTGTCAGTCATGATCTTGTTGTTCATGTTGATCTTGTTTATTGGTAGTGTGACAACATTTTAGATTCCTGTGGCAACCGATGTGAAGCTGCAATCTCGAGATGCCTGATTTGAATCTCGGCATGTCATTGATACATCTATAAATTTTATGTATATGTTTTAAGTAAGTTAAGTACTGCACTCGCCTTGCAAATAGCCGTACTGATAAGTGCACTTTTTGAGAGATTCAGTCAAGAATAAAGTGAACTCATTAAGCTAGTAGGACAACTTCTGGCGCGCATACAGGTTCACGTGATCATGAACAGATATCTAGTTCATTTGAAATAATAATATCGCAACTTTAATTATCACTTCTAAGGAACAGAGAGTGCGTATTAAGCATTCGAGCTTGGCTTGGTTGGATAGCAGATGCTACCCACGACGAGGTTTATTGTAATTTCTCACGAGTACTTCGCCAATGTCTTGGGTGTGACAAACAGTGGTCCTGAGCGAGCATTTTCCACAATACACGTCAAAATGAAACTCCCGTCTACTATGACTCAGGAAAGAATCAACAGCTTTTCTCTACAATATGTGCAAGAGCAGTATCAATGGGAAAGAATCACTGAAGAATTTAAAACACTTGTTCCAGGAGACTGGCGATTAATTCTTTGAAAGGTTGTTTTTCAAAAAAACGTTATAACATTTTTATACTAAATGTAATAGTTGGCATCAACTATAAAAAAAACACTCATTTTGTGAAGTGGCACATTGTGATTCTATAATGATGTTATTTTCTACGAGAACAGAATACAATTTAACATAGTAATTTTGTAATTATGTTTCATGCAAATTGGTAAATATTTTCAAGACTAATCTTGTATAAATTATATTCATCTATACGTAGCTCTATAATTATTAACCTTCCAGCCTATCTCGGACCATAATCTCAATTTTATATAATTTTTTTATGACATAGTACGCATATTAAGGGGGCCCTGCCTGACTGCAGGGGTCAATAGTAAGCACATGCCCTACCTAAACTTAATGTCTTCGTACGCCACTGTTCAACGCCCTGGTGTATCTATGCAAGATTTTGTAAGTGAGACGATTAGATGAGTAAAGTATTGGGTTTCTCGTGCGATGAATCTAGTTTGGTTGAAATAATGTTTTATAATATATTGCCAGATAACAGTGAGTTTTTTTTGGGGGATTCGCAACAAAGCCGCAAACTCTACGAGACTTGCTAGAATTAACTGCAGGAGATTGTGGTGAAATAGGCAATACTGAGGTTAACCGTAGACAGCAATGTCAAATTTGTTTTCGGTGAAATTATCCCACCTAAAAGTGTTTTTTACAGAAAGGGAGACGGAAATTCCATACAGGAAAGTGACGCAAAAAAAGGTAGTGAACTCGGTGAACGAGGTCGGATGTTAGGGAGGAGATACGAAATAAAAGTTTATATTCTCAAAAACCAGGAAAAACAGTAATCTGTTTCCGGAAATGTAGGGCATTTTCAGTTTAAGTGTCCGTCGCGAGGAAAACCCTCTGGCATGGGTGTCATTGCGAATGCTAGTTTGAATAAGAAAATTGGTTTGTTGTTTGTTGCGCTTGCAATTAGTAATCTGCACATATCAGCGTTAGTCGTTAGTTGACTCTGGTGCGCGCGGGTCCCTTATGAAACAGGACATGTGTAATAAGATTATGCGTGACACGCCGATCAGCACAGTACAACTTCAGAGCGGGAGAGTCTGTAGTATTTTCGTTAGCAGACGGTGGTTTGCTGTGATTAAAATTAAATTGAACATTTCTCATAGAAAGTGCAATTTAAAGCAGCGTTTCCTAACCTTTTTCAGCCACGGACCCCTAGGAAACCAAGTCAGTCTCGCACACCGCCCGCTGGCGCACGTTCGTCGTGCTAAGTAAGCGTAGCGATTACGAGACACCTGGTNAAACCAAGTCAGTCTCGCACACCGCCCGCTGGCGCACGTTCGCGTCGTGCTAAGTAAGCGTAGCGATTACGAGACACCTGGTGGCATTTATTTATTATTGTTAAATGGTCCAGAGATGAGACTGCGAACCCCCATACATATACTCGCGGACCCCCAGGGGTCCGCGGACCCCAGGTTGAGAAACACTGATTTAGAGTGTTTGAAAATTTGCCGCATGATGTAATATTGGGTATAGATTTATTGGACATGTTATCTGCAATCTCGTGCAGCGTTCCGAGCGCTCCCCTCTGTACCTGAGCCACAATGGTATAACAGGGGACCTTATTTCTGAGCGTAGATATAGAGTGCACTTCGGCCTCAGGATTTCCAGGTAATATGCTGTCACGACAGATCACGTCAGGTATCATGACGTGGAAGTGCACTCAGCCAGGCATTTTGTCCAGAACATGTCTAGTGAGCTTGAACAGAGCTCATTAATTGGGAGCAGTTGAATGCTCTCAATATAAAGAGAGAACGCTCTTTCCAATCGCAGTGGGTGGAGTTTCTCCACCCAAGGGCGGTTCCACCTCACCTGTCAACAGCAGCGTAAGGAGTTGAATCCTTACGTGCCACCTTGATAGGGCCGAGTGCTATCCTCACTCTACAAAACCCGCTTTGTAAACGAGTCCTCTTACTAGGCGGACTAGACCGTCGATCCTTCGTTAGCATGCATCAACCCTTTGAAACTCGGCCTGTGGCAGGTCAGTACGCTTGCGTTCCACGGCAGCTGCTACCGACTTTTTCCGGCACAACAGACTCAGCCCTCCAGGCAAACACACACCTCCAGATCTCCTTCTAAGCAGAAGGT
>NQII01000676.1:447529-542410 GCA_002778355.1 Clitarchus hookeri | reverse complement strand
CACACGCTTGTATCGATGTGGCGAGTAAAGTGTCAACATTTAGTTTTTCGCCTGAGACCTTAATTGCTTCGCAAAATAAGCCGTCAAAGTGTCGCAAATTTCAGTTGTTACAGCACACTGATCTGGAAAAACTGAAAACTGAGTTTAGCGACGTGATTACGGCTGAATTGGCATTGCCAAGATAGAGAGTATGTGGTGTTCGCGCCATGCCGCGCGTCTGCACAATTTTAAACAGCTGGCCAATTAGTTGCAAGAACAGGGAATTGTAGAGAATCCCACTAGTCCGTACGCTAGTCCCATATTTTTCTGCCAGAAAAAACACCGGGTCAATATCGTTTTGATATGCTACTCTAGAAAAGTTATTCAAAAATGGTACGTGGGTTCATATCCAGTTCCTGTCATTAAAACTGTTTTTCAGCATCTGCAGCCAAAGCTAAATACTTCACGATTTGGGACCTTAATTCCGCTTTCTTACAACGCGAATCGCATCATAATTCTCTAGGGAGCCGTTAGCATTTTGTACGGCATGCGGTTTGTACCAGTGGGCGCATTTGCCCACGGGCGTTAATTCTGGCCCACAAGCTATGTCAAGAGTGTTAAACCACGTGTTAGGGCGGTATATTGTTGAGTTTGTCTTTACGTATATTGGCGACGTATGTATCGATAGTAACACGTTGGAAGACCACCTTAAACACCTACAGATATTGTTAGACGCCTTAAGGAAGGCTGGCCTGACGGCAAATGCCGAGGAAATCAGTTGGGCGGAACAGAACGTACGGTACCCAGGTTTTATTATTTCAGAAGGGAAATTACGCACTAACCCCGAAAAAAATTAAAGCCGTTATAAATTTTCCGCAGCCAAAAAAATCTGCGTGGCGTAGTAAGATTTATAGGAATGGTTGCATTCTTCAGTAAATTTATGCCAAATTTTTCAGAACGTACAGAACCTTTAAATTTGTTAAACAAGAAAAATATAGATTTTGTANCAGTAAATTTATGCCAAATTTTTCAGAACGTACAGAACCTTTAAATTTGTTAAACAAGAAAAATATAGATTTTGTACGGAATTCAGAGCAACAGAATGCTTTTCAAAAACTGAAAGAAAGTTTAGCGAATCCTCCCGTTATGCATATGCCCGATTTCAACGATTTTTCCCCCCCCATTCTGATGCAAGTTCCGTCATAGTTGGGGCGTGTTTGAGAAAAAGAAAGATGGTAATTTTGTTCCGATAGCGTACGCGAGTAAATTGTTAAATCAGGCGGAACGGAAATGTACTATCTTTGAAAAGGAGTGTTTAAGTTATATATGGGCTATGGAAAGGTTTGCGGACTATTTATATCATGTTCCATTTACTTTATTTACAGACAATAAATCTCTGAGATATTTATGAAAATCGCAAAAGCTAACTGGTCGTTTAAAGCAATGGCTAGTTCGTCTCGCGCGGTTTAAGTTTCATGCACAACACATAAAGGGGATAGATGACTCCGTTGCCGTCACGTAGTCGCGATGTATTGTGAAGAAGAGTTCGAGGCCGTCGTAGAAAATGGGGCTCCGGCAGACAGTCAGCTGGCTCAAAATGTTCCCGACTATATAAATGTTTTAGAATTGAACACGTTGCAAAAGTTTCCCAGTGCATTCATAGACATAAAACAACATCAGAATTCTGATACTAAATGTCATCAAATATTGTCTGAGATTAAAAGTGGGAATTCTGATTACGTCTTACATAAAGGAATTCTGGGAGAACGGATGGAAAAGGGCAAATTCAGTGTTCTCGTACCGGAACATTTATGGGCTATGATCTTTAAGTACTACCATAAATCTTTTTACGGTGGACACGTAGGACGGGACAAAACAATCGCCCGTGTGTTAGGAGTTTTCACGTGGCCCGGAGTACGTAATGACCTTGAAAATTGGGTTAAGTGTTGCGGTGCGTGCCAACAAGCGAAACAGAAAAATTAAAAACCTGAAGGGCAATATGCTGGCACAGTGGCACCGCATCTTCGGGGGACGTGTTTATTTAGACGTCGTGGGCCCGTTGCCCTGGAGTACCTCTGGATATCTATATGTACTGGTTTCTATACACAGTTTTAGTAGATTTTGATTGTGTTTCTATTACGTACCATTAAAGTAGGATAAATATGTAAGGTGTTGTGCAGAGATTATATATCGTTTTAAGGTCACCCGTTCTTTGTAGTGACAGACAACGCTGCGTATTTTCTCTCTCGTGAGTTCAGAGATTTAAATGTTATATTTGTGGTGGATGGGGATAAAGATGGCGCAGACTGCCCTGTACCACCCTCAGGCAAATTTAGTGGAGCGGGNTTATATTTGTGGTGGATGGGGATAAAGATGGCGCAGACTGCCCTGTACCACCCTCAGGCAAATTTAGTGGAGCGGGTGAACAGAATCATTAAAATTGCCTTGCGCAGTTTCCAGTTCGATACGCAATGTCACTGGGATGACGTGTTATACTTACTTTTTTTTGTGTTTTAATAATGCCGTACATACCGCACACAAATCTGCTCCCTCATGGGGGGTTTTTTTAGGTAGGAGTTTGATGCACCCGCTTATAAATCAATGGTCACTTCATAGTATTTGTTTGGAGAATGTAGACAATAAAGAAATTGAAGACATATGACAGACGTGACACGNTTATATTTGTGGTGGATGGGGATAAAGATGGCGCAGACTGCCCTGTACCACCCTCAGGCAAATTTAGTGGAGCGGGAGAACAGAATCATTAAAATTGCCTTGCGCAGTTTCCAGTCCGATACGCAATGTCACTGGGATGACGTGTTATACTTACTTTTTTTTGTGTTTTAATAATGCCATACATACCGCACACAAATCTGCTCCCTCATGGGGGGTTTTTTTAGGTAGAAGTTTGATGCACCCGCTTATAAATAAATGGTCACTTCATAGTATTTGTTTGGAGAATGTAGACAATAAAGAAATTGAAGACATATGACAGACGTGACACGTAATTTGATGACGCATCACAAACAAACGGAACAGGAAAGTATTAATTAATATAAAGATCTTAGTTTGAAATCAGACGATTTGATATTAGTTGAAGCGCATCAACTAAGCTCTAAGGTTGATTTTTTTCAGCAGCCAAGTTGGCCGTGAAATGGTGAGGCCCGTATCAGATAGTCAGATTTCTTTCACCCGTGACGTTGTTAATAACCTACCCGAATTCTCCAAACAAATTGGAAAATGTGCATGTAACCCAATGTAAAGAGTATTGTGTACCATCAAGTACGATGATAAGAGGCCAACCCTCCCCCCTAAAACCCTCACAATGTCTGAATTTCTGGAGGTTACAGTAACCATCCTAAAGAAATATGTTGTTTTTTTTAAGTATATGTGTGCAAGGAATGTATGTCGCGTCAAAACGACGAAACCCGCTGCTGTGAATCTAGCGTGAAGGTGCACACTTTGCATCTCGCCGTTGCGTCCCAGCTGTACACCTGCCAACTGCAGTGCACAGTAGTTCGTCTCCGCGTTTTCTCGGCTTCGNTCTCGCCGTTGCGTCCCAGCTGTACACCTGCCAACTGCAGTGCACAGTAGTTCGTCTCCGCGTTTTCTCGGCTTCGGCACGGTCACGGGCTGACGACACGGGAGGAAAGTCACGCCACGTTGCATCGCGTCGAACCGTTCGCACGGGGCGCGAAGGGGACGCGACAAGTGTGGACGCACCTTAACAGTGAACAGCCCGTGGCATCTCGTTGCCCGTTGGACCATTAACNAAGGGGACGCGACAAGTGTGGACGCACCTTAACAGTGAACAGCCCGTGGCATCTCGTTGCCCGTTGGACCATTAACGGCGTGTGGACGCACCTTAACAGTGAACAGCCCGTGACCTCTCGTTGCCCGTTGGACCATTAACAGCGTGTGGACGCACCTTAACAGTGAACAGCCCGTGGCATCTCGTTGCCCGTTGGACCATTAACAGCGTGTGGACGCACCTTAACAGTGAACAGCCCGTGGCATCTCGTTGCCCGTTGGACCATTGCGAACAGCAGCCCGGGTGCACTGGGCCGAGAAAGTGCTAAGGGAATGCCGTCGTACTTAACTTTACTCGTGAGCAGAGCAAGCGCGTGCGTGGATAGTGTATAAATGTCAACGTGTAAGTTTTTAGCTTTCGTGTGTTTAAATTATTTTCGGAACAGTATGACGGACTCAAAATTCAAAGTTCCCGGTGGCGCCCTGCGAAACAAGAGAGCCGATCTAGCTTTTGTTTGNTATGACGGACTCAAAATTCAAAGTTCCCGGTGGCGCCCTGCGAAACAAGAGAGCCGATCTAGCTTTTGTTTGTGGGGGATAACGTAGAAGTAGAAAGAAGAGCTTCTGGTATGACCTTTTAATAGGCGTCGACCACCAGGAGGGGAGGTTTGGCGAGGAAAGCGCCGGTTCCACCGGGAGCTTTGACCATTGTGAACATTGCGTGACCTCGACCATCGTGTAGCGTGTAGTAACTTATCACAGCAGGTCGGTACCCCAGTCGCTATTTCATGTTTGCGTATGAAATTTATTGAAAAATATCGGAGTTCTACGCAGACGATGGAATGGTTCGTGAAAGAAATAACACGGTTATTTGTGACGTTAGGTAGTCCGTGTGATGAGACCTACTTAACCACGGTCATGTTTCACAATCTCTTGCCCGGCAATCACAGATTCTTTCCGTTTGCGAAAAAGTCGCAAATTTTTTAAAGAACCGTTAGCGTTAGTTTCTCAGGTTGAGCCAACCACAAGGGATCGTCATAGCAGGCGAGAAGTAGTGGTGACAAAGTCAAAATNGCGTTAGTTTCTCAGGTTGAGCCAACCACAAGGGATCGTCATAGCAGGCGAGAAGTAGTGGTGACAAAGTCAAAATGGCGATGTAAATACTGTCCTCGCACGCACCACGCTAGCGAAAATTGCTTCTTTAAAGACAGCTGTGGTAAAAAGAAGGTAACGAGTTTCGTGCAAAAAAAGGGGGCTAAAGAACACGTTGAAAAAGACGTGGAAAAGCCAAAACATAAGCATGACGCGAGTGCACAGGNCAAAAAAAGGGGGCTAAAGAACACGTTGAAAAAGACGTGGAAAAGCCAAAACATAAGCATGACGCGAGTGCACAGGCGGATGAAGAGAATGGGCCACGTCAAAATGAAAGTAAACTGGACAAAGTGACACTTCCCCCGCGCATGTGTTACGTTTGCAGAAATGAAAGCCAATTGCAGTATTCGTATCCCTGTAAGAAAAAAACCGCTGGTCATAGGCAGTGTGAATTCGTTTTCGTCTAGGAAACACAAATTGGGATTATTATTTGTGAAATTGCAAATTGGCGTTTCGCAAGTAACTGCGTTAATTGATTCAGGTGCTTCCGCATCATTAATGAGTCACGAAATGTGCAACCAAATTATGCGTGACAATGCCGTGGGAGTAGTTCAGGTTTCGCAAGGCAAGAACATCATATTTCCCCTTGCTAATGGTGGTTTATTAAAGTAGCTGACTGTAACAACCGTGAAAATTAAGGTTGAAAAGTTTTCGTGGAATATGCAATTTCAGCTGTTTAAAGATTTGTCGTATCTGGTCGTACTCGGTATTGATTTTCTGGTGAAAAAACAGTGTTGTGTGGACGTGAAAAAAAAAATGTTTACGTTTTTGGGTTTTCTCCTGAGTCTCCTGTTCCGTTAGTAAATAAGCCGTCGTACTGCAGGGAAGTGCAGATGGTTAAGTTAGGGGCACAGTTGGAGGCAGAAATTGAGAAAATTAAGCTGAGTTTGATGACGTGGTTGAGAGATCACGAGCCAGTGATTTCGGTTCCGTACAGACTGCCTCCACTTAAAGTCCCTCATCTTTAAACAAAGACTCGTACAGTGAGTACACGAGCCCGTAATGTCTCATTCCGAAAAGAACAGCCAGGGAAATACGGTCTGAATAATGACTATGTGTTAGTCAATTAGAATATTTATATTGATACATACTCAATTCCGGTATTAGACACTGTGTTTCAGTATTTGTGTAAGGCCAAATATTTCACCATTTTGGAACTTAATTCTGCGTTTTTTCAATGTGAGCTACGCCACAATTCTAGAGAACCTTTGGCGTTTTGTACCCCGTGGGGCCTTTATCAGTGGACACGTTTGCCGATGGGGGTCAACCGCGGCCCTCATGTCGCGGGTTTTGTACCAAGTTTCAGGAAAATATATTCATGAGTTTGTGTTCACGTATATTGATGATGTGTGCGTATACAGTGATACCTTAGAGGAGCACCTGGCCCACAAACGTTTAGTGTTAAAGGCTTTGCAGTAAGCTGGGTTGACAGTGAACCCTGATACTATTAGCTGGGCAGAACAGCATATCAGGTATTGAGGTTTCATAATTTCCGATGGTCAGTTGTGTACTGACCCAGAGAAAATTAAAGCCATCGTGAATTTTTTAGTTCCTAAAAACGTGAGATGGGTTCGGCGTTTTTTTAGGCATGACAGCTTTTTACGGGACATTTATACCGAATATTTCTAATATTACAGAGCCTTGAAATTTATTAAAGAGGAAAAATACAGAGTTTATGTGTGGTGACGACCAACAAAAAGCGTTTCAGACGTTAAAAGACTGTTTAACACAGCCGCCAGTTTTGCAATGGAGAATGGAGCATTTTCCTGNCAAAAAGCGTTTCAGACGTTAAAAGACTGTTTAACACAGCCGCCAGTTTTGCAATGGAGAATGGAGCATTTTCCTGATTATTCAGTTCACGCGCCGTTCGCGTTGTTTACGGACAACCAAGCTTCAAGCTGGCTGTTGAAATCGAATAAACCAGCTGGACGGCTGCGCTTTCAAGTTCACCATATCAAGGGCAAAGATAATTCCGTAGCTGATGCGCTATCGCGTATGTTTTGCAGTGACGAGTTTGAGGCGAATGTAGGTGATCCGAGTGAGCCACAGAAAATTAACGCAATAAAAGAAATAATTTCAGATGATGTTGAAACCACAGAATTTTTAAATACGTTGAAAAATTATCCTGATGTTCTTGTAGATATTAAAGAACACCAGGAAAATGACGTAGAATGCCAGCAAATAACGTCAGATCTAGCTCAGTCCGGTTACGTAGTTTATAAAGGGTTCATTGGCAAATGGCTGAAGAAAGGGAAATGTCGTGTGTTCGTACCTGTTAATTTATGAACCGATANCTTTCAAGTTCACCATATCAAAGGTAAAGATAATTCCGTAGCTGATGCGCTGTCACGTCTGTTTTGCAGTGACGAGTTTGAGGCGAATGTAGGTGATCCGAGTGAACCACAGAAAATTAACGTAATATAAGAAATAATGTCAGATGATGTTGAAACCACAGAATTTTAAAATACGTTGAAAAATTATCCTGATGTTCTTGTATATATTAAATAACACTAGAAAAATTACGTAGAACGCCAGCAAATAACGTCAGATCTAGCTCAGTCCGGTTACGTAGTTTATAAAGGGTTCATTGGCAAATGGCCGAAGAAAGGGAAATTTCGTGTGTTTGTACCTGTTAATTTAAGACCGATGGTGTGCAAGTATTACCGCGAGTCCTTTTGGGGGGAGGGCATGTAGGCAGAAATAAAACCATTTCACGTATAACTGAGTATTTTACGTTCCCTGATGTGCGAGAGGACATTGAGACACGCGTAAGGGAATGCGGTGCGTGCCAGCTAGGCAAGCCGAAAAATCTCTCGCTAAGTTTGCATGTGAAAAGGAAACTCGAGCGCACTGGGCCGTGTTTGTGCTAAGGGTATGCCGCCATGATTAGTTTATCGTGAAAGAAGGACTCGCGCAGTATGCGTTAGGTATGCATGTATAAATTCACTAGGTTTTTCCAATTAGATTCTGTTCGGCCCAGCATGGCGGATTTAAAAAAAACGCAAGTTCCCGGTGTTACCCTGCGATACAAAAGTGTCGATTCAGCTTTTTGTTTGTGGGAGATTAACGTACAGTATAAAGTAGTGCTCCTGGTATAACATATTAATAGGTATCGGCCCCCATGAGGGGAAGTTTGGTGAGGCCAGCGCCGGTTCCACCGGGAACTTGTATGTTAAAGGGTGTACCTGGATGTTACGGGGCCGTTACCGCGTAGTAAATCTGACTACGTCTATGTATTGGTTGCGATCGACGGTTTCAGAAAATTCAGTTTCTTTTTTNNNTTTTTTTTCCGTTGCGGACAATTAAAGCTGCTGAAATTTGCAAGGTAATTTTTCACCATCTGTTATGCGTTTTTGGGTCTCCTGCGTTTGAAGCCAGGGATAGTGCGTAGTATTTTGTGACGCAAGAATTTCGCGACTTAATGTTCACGTGGGGAGTGAAGTTGATAAATACGTCGCCTTACTTTGTGGAAAGAGTCAGCCGGAACATAAAAGTGGCCCTGCGTTGTTTCCAGTTAGGAACACAGAGAGAATGGGACACCATTTTGTACAATCTTGTTTTGTGTTTTAACAACGTAATGCATAGTGCCCACAAGTGAATTCCACCCGAAGTCTTTTTTTGGAAGACAACTTTTACGTCCCCTTTTCAATGCATGGTCATTGCAACCATTATACGTGGAAAATGTAGCTAACAGATATATTTTAAAGTTGTGGGAAGAAGTTACGCAAAATTTACTTCTTCACCACAAGAAAATGGAAGACAAGATGCATTTACAACGTAAAGATGTTACGTTACGTAGCTGCGATTTGATTTATGGTTCAAACGCATTTTCCGAGCTCTAAGATTGGTTATTTTAGTTCTAAGTTAGCGCCGCAGTAGACAGAACCGTTCAAAATTGTGCGATTTTTAACACCAGTTACTTAATTTTTTTTCTGAGCTACAGTTTTCACATAAAAACTTTAAAGTCCATATACGCCACGCCAAAATAATTTATGGTGAAGTGGATTAAAAGAGCCCTGTCATAGTCCTATGTAAATATGGATTATTGTGTGTTATTTAATTCTACATTGATTATATATGTATATTAGTATGTATAAAGGAAAGTGTTGTAAAAAACCGCAATTGATATGAGCCGGTTTTATTTGCGTCGTCATTGTGCGTCTGAGGAACCCAGAAAGATAGTCTGAAAAGAAAAGAATCTCTACGCGGGAACGTGTGTTCGGACTGACCCGATAGCGACTACGACTGTCCACCCGACATCGCTGTCTGAGCAATGCGGCCTGACCTCACTGACACTTGCAGGAGTGGAGGAGATGTGCTGGTGCTGGAACACCGTACGTCCAGCATTAACATCAGCGCAGGGAATCGCACGTCCTAACACGGGGATACATCGACGAGGGAGCTGAGGCTCACCTAGTTGGTGGCCCGTTAGACGTGAGTCGTCGTGGACGTTGGTGCCGTCTGAATGCGTAGCTTGGCAGGCGAGGAGGCTCGAGGCAGCCCCCCACCCCTCATCCCACCGATGTCCCACTCCTTCCAGCGTGAGTGGATGGCGTCTAGCAACCGNAGGGAATCGCACGTCCTAACACGGGGATACATCGACGAGGGAGCTGAGGCTCACCTAGTTGGTGGCCCGTTAGACGTGAGTCGTCGTGGACGTTGGTGCCGTCTGAATGCGTAGCTTGGCAGGCGAGGAGGCTCGAGGCAGCCCCCCACCCCTCATCCCACCGATGTCCCACTCCTTCCAGCGTGAGTGGATGGCGTCTAGCAACCGTCCGACGCTGCCTTCGACGTCGACAAGATTTGAATGTTACTGGACTCGAGCCACAACGAAACCATCTGGTATGTTCCTCAACATCCTGGTCAACGTATACAAAGGGGTTTTCTTTCGTCTTGGGAGAAAATTGATAGGGACATCACGATGAGAAAATTATAACTTGGCAGAAGGCATATCCTGCCATGTTTGATGAGGGCAGTTAATAGGGCATGTATATAAAAAAATTAAGATACGTTTTTTTTTATATTCTGTAATTGTGCAGGGTTATAATATTTGAGTTAAGTATGCATTACTACGGGAGTCCATTATTAAATGTAACTTAATGTAATTTGCATAACAAAAATTATAATTGTAACGTATTTTAAAGCCTGTTTGGCTATTTGTATTTTTGTAATACTTGTATTTTTGATATCGGCAGTTAACGAGAAAAAAAAAGCCCGAATATGAAACACAAGAAAACTAACAGTTTGTTGAAACATTTCTTACAATTTTGGGGGTTAATTATCTTGTATTCCAATTCATNGTATGCATTACTATGGGAGTCCATTATTAAATGTAACTTAATGTAATTTGCATAACAAAAATTATAATTGTAACGTATTTTAAAGCCTGTTTGGCTATTTGTATTTTTGTAATACTTGTATTTTTGATATCGGCAGTTAACGAGAGAAAAAAAAGCCCGAATATAAAACACAAGAAAACTAACAGTTTGTTGAAACATTTCTTACAATTTTGGGGGTTAATTATCTTGTATTCCAATTCATATCAGGGGATGGTTGAATTTTCGCAATTTATTGCGCCTGCGTAATATGTTTATACTCTGTTAGTTAAACTCTGCTGCATGGAGGTTTTTGGTAAGACTCATTTTGCTTAAATGAGTGGAATGGAAGGAAGGGGAGTTGAAGGTCACTGTCATGGAGTGGTGGGGTTTCCTGCGGGTGCTCCCGGTCTGTGACAACGGGCGAGGAAATATTACTTCGCCTGCACTTTACGTAATGTTCTATGCAAAGTAATATTACGTCAGAAACACTCAAAGTGTAAATTCTGACATGAACAGCATGGATTTTACATTATTTTACACAGAAAAGAAGAATTGGTTGGGACACTTTCAACTCGGCATTATACTGGCAGCGAGCNACAACGGGCGAGGAAATATTACTTCGCCTGCACTTTACGTAAGGTTCTATGCAAAGTAATATTACGTCAGAAACACTCAAAGTGTAAATTCTGACATGAACAGCATGGATTTTACATTATTTTACACAGAAAAGAAGAATTGGTTGGGACACTTTCAACTCGGCATTATACTGGCAGCGAGCCAGCCAGTAATGAAGGTTGTTTGGTGTATGGACCAATACGACGGTTGTAAATGGGACTATAGAGAACAGCAGAACTGACGGTGACGCAGTCGAGAATATAGGAGACACACTTATAACTAGAAACTTGAAAAATTCGCCAGTTCAATGACCTGCCGGCTAGACTCAACAGTCTTATGAACTAATATGCCGATATAAACTGCGCATAGGTTGTCTTATGTCACAGTGGAAGGCGACGATTGGGCCAGCGTTCTCCAGGAGGCGTCAAACACCGCGTGGACCAATGGCTAAAGTTATATAAACACACGTGTTTTAAATTCTAGCTTGTCCCAAAATGAATTCGAGAATTCTTCATGTCTCTACTTATAGGATTATAGCATGTCTGGATTGCCAGTAAATCGGTACCTCACTCATAGTGTTAAATAACCATATGTGGGAAGTTGATAGTTAAGGTATATTTTGACGTGATTGAGAATGAGAACGAAACCGTAACATTTCAATTTGACTGAAATGATTTACAAGAATTGTTGAGAAATACTGCCTCAGGCATCAGTACAAGCCGTGCAACGTCATGCCATTGCTTTCCGTACACGCTCAAAGACCCCAGGCGTGTCTGAAACACCCGAGCGATGAGCTCTTCCTCTGATTCAATTGGATTCCCACGCCTCCACGCCAAATAGTCAAGTGGGGTGAGGTCGGGGTAACAAAAAGGCACAGTTTTTATATAGGATTACAATTAAATTGAAATACACAGAGAATATAAAGTCCCTATCCATTTGTGGGTAATCACTAATAAATCTTGTTTTTGTTTGGGTATTGGAAATGTTCATCATCGAAGAAAGGACAGCCGTGGCCCGTGCTCGTCTAAGAGGGCCAAAGTACGATACAGTGAGAGCTGATTTCACACGAAGATTTAGGAAACCTGGCCCCACAAATGTGGCCATTCGCCATCTTGTCAACAAATTCAGTCGCACAGGGAGTGTTAAATCTTTTACGCAGTGGATTGTGGAACATCAAGCTTACGGCTAAGACGCAGAGTCGGTGCACGAGGGCTTCGTTCAATGGCTTCTTGGATCCGTGCACGGTGTCTTGAGGTACCGATAGCCTGCATCAATGCTCTTCGTCCTTAGCACTCCCTATACTATTGAGTGGTCACAACTATGGGTCAGGTTCTCTAAATCTTCGTGTGTAATAGCAGTTAGAAAAGGGGTATTGTAGGCCACCTGGTATCCTGACGGAGACGAGGGGGGCGAGCCGCGGCCATCTTGGATGAATCACGAGACAAACCTCCTGCTNTCCTGACGGAGACGAGGGGGGCGAGCCGCGGCCATCTTGGATGAATCACGAGACAAACCTCCTGCTCTGTCATTCCTTCCCGATGGCGGCCATTTTGTCAGACAGTACTGACGACCATCTTGTTTTCTACTTCATGTTCTTGGATTCCACCATATATGTCCCGACTTCATGCTCTGTNATTGGGCCAGCGTTCTCCAGGAGGCGTCAAACACCGCGTGGACCAATGGCTAAAGTTATATAAACACACGTGTTTTAAATTCTAGCTTGTCCCAAAATGAATTCGAGAATTCTTCATGTCTCTACTTATAGGATTATAGCATGTCTGGATTGCCAGTAAATCGGTACCTCACTCATAGTGTTAAATAACCATATGTGGGAAGTTGATAGTTAAGGTATATTTTGACGTGATTGAGAATGAGAACGAAACCGTAACATTTCAATTTGACTGAAATGATTTACAAGAATTGTTGAGAAATACTGCCTCAGGCATCAGTACAAGCCATGCAACGTCATGCCATTGCCTTCCGTACACGCTCAAAGACCCCAGGCGTGTCTGAAACACCCGAGCGATGAGCTCTTCCTCTGATTCAATTGGATTCCCACGCCTCCACGCCAAATAGTCAAGTGGGGTGAGGTCGGGGTAACAAAAAGGCACAGTTTTTATATAGGATTACAATTAAATTGAAATACACAGAGAATATAAAGTCCCTATCCATTTGTGGGTAATCACTAATAAATCTTGTTTTTGTTTGGGTATTGNGAAATACACAGAGAATATAAAGTCCCTATCCATTTGTGGGTAATCACTAATAAATCTTGTTTTTGTTTGGGTATTGAAAATGTTCATCATCGAAGAAAGGACAGCCGTGGCCCGTGCTCGTCTAAGAGGGCCAAAGTACGATGCAGTGAGAGCTGATTTCACACGAAGATTTAGGAAACCTGGCCCCACAAATGTGGCCATTCGCCATCTTGTCAACAAATTCAGTCGCACAGGGAGTGTTAAATCTTTTACGCAGTGGATTGTGGAACATCAAGCTTACGGCTAAGACGCAGAGTCGGTGCACGAGGGCTTCGTTCAATGGCTTCTTGAATCCGTGCACGGTGTCTTGAGGTACCGATAGCCTGCCTCAATGCTCTTCGTCCTTAGCACTCCCTATGCTATTGAGTGGTCACAACTATGGGTCAGGTTCTCTAAATCTTCGTGTGTAATAGTAGTTAGAAAAGGGGTATTGTAGGGCACCTGGTATCCTGACGGAGACGAGGGGGGCGAGCCGCGGCCATCTTGGATGAATCACGAGACAAACCTCCTGCTNTCCTGACGGAGACGAGGGGGGCGAGCCGCGGCCATCTTGGATGAATCACGAGACAAACCTCCTGCTCTGTCATTCCGTCCCGATGGCGGCCATTTTGTCAGCCAGTACTGACGACCATCTTGTTTTCTACTTCATGTTCTTGGATTCCACCATATATGTCCCGACTTCATGCTCTGTCATTCCACCCGACCAACAATGGCTACGCGAGGCTCTCGAAAGGGCCTCGTCTCTGGCTATGCGAGGCTCTAAAAAGAGTTTCGTATCTGGCTATGCAAGGCTCTCGAAATGGTCTCGTCTCTGATATACTATTGCCGACGGTGGCCATTTTGTTAGCCAGTACCGACAGCGGCTATTTTGGCAGCCGGTATCGACAGAAATCTTGCTCCCTACTTCATTGTCTCGCATTCCACCTTACCTGTCCCGACTTCATGCTCTGTAATGCCAACTCGGTTTTCTCATATTCCTTTATGTACCCTTTCACCTGGTGCCCTGACGGGTACGAGCCTCTCATGCTCTGTCATTCCACCTCGATTTTATGTTATTCCTTCTGGCATCCCTTCACCTGGCGCCCGGATGGGGACGAGTCTCTCCTCCTCTATCATTCCTTTCCAGTTTTCTCATATTCCTTGCTGTCCCCCTTTCACCTGGCGCCCTGACGGGGACGAGTCTCTCATGCTCTACCATTCCACCTCGGTTTTCCCATATTCCTTCTGGCATCCTTTGACCTGGCATCCTNCTTTCAGTTTTCTCATATTCCTTCCTGTCCCCCTTTCACCTGGCGCCCTGACGGGGACGAGTCTCTCATGCTCTACCATTCCACCTAGGTTTTCCCATATTCCTTCTGGCATCCTTTGGCCTGGCATCCTGATAGGGACGAATTCTCATGCTCTGCCAGCACCTCGGTTTTCTCGTATTCCTTCCAGCATATTTTCACCTGGCGCCCTGATGAGGACGAGTCTCTCATGCTCTACCATTCCACCTCAGTTTTCTCGTACTCCGTCCCACATCCTTTCACCTGATGCNCTGATAGGGACGAATTCTCATGCTCTGCCAGCACCTCGGTTTTCTCGTATTCCTTCCAGCATATTTTCACCTGGCGCCCTGATGAGGACGAGTCTCTCATGCTCTACCATTCCACCTCAGTTTTCTCGTACTCCGTCCCACATCCTTTCACCTGATGCTCTGGCGGGAACGAGTCTCTCTTCCTCTATCATTCCACGCCAGTTTTATCATATTCCTTCCAGTCGCCCTTTCACCTGGCGCCCTGATGTGGACGAGTCTCTGCCATTCCACTATGGTTTTGTCATATTCCTTCCCACCCTCGCAGCATTGCCCTCGCACTTACCATCCACATGACATGACCATGTGGACGGCTCCCGGGCTTGGGACTGGGCAGTACACTACGCTAGCAAAAAAACACCACCGGCGTTTCCTTAGGTGCACACACAGTGTTAGTATAAGGAAATATCAGTAGCACAACGAGCGTAGTGTACAGGCAGCTTACAACACCGCAATTGAAAGTCAACCCACCTAAAAATAAAACAAAGCAGACAAAGGAATGCATAGACAGGTTACAGCAAAGGGAAAGAGTATAGAAGAGATAAATGAAGAGAAAAGGGTGGGGGGGGGGAGCACAATAACTAATGAATAAAAGCAAGTACGATACTATCACTAGCTACTACAGTGCTAGGAATACTATTTCACATTCACAACATTCGCAACATTCGCTTCCCCCATGAGTTACCGGTGAAATGGTCATGATCTCGGACCTTGCGGTTATTGTGGGTGAAGAGACTGGAACAGTAGCAGCAGGCGGTGGCCAGAGAATAGCCAGTCTGTTCGCCAGAAGTCAGCACACACATAGGCTCGGACTGGCTATATATTTCCTTCACCAGATTGACAATCCTCAATACTTCTTCCATAAACCACTTCGATGCATCTTCCCCATTGCAGCATTTCAGATCTGTGGGAAGGCTGGTCGTCTTGGAGGCTGGTATTACATCGTTGTCCACCTTGACGCAGATGTCATAGCTGTAGAATTCGTACTTCTGGTACCTATAGGTGTAGGACGTGCCCAGGTTTGGCTGACATGTCCGGACCAGCACTAACATTGCCTCAAAGTCCGCATACACGACTATAGGTACCTTATCGCCATTCTGATAATTCTGGAACTTGAGCACAGGAGGCTTGTAGTTCTTCTCCGTCTGTGGCATGTCAGCACGGACTGCTGCGTGTTCGTTGCAGTACCTCCTGTGCTCAGGCAGCTTCTCAGCACCTGTCAGCCCCATCACACGATGACTATTATCGTATGCCTTGAGACATCGTTTGCAGATATTAACAGTTTCACGGTGCGATGTCACCTGGGAGCATACCAGGCCGGAGAAACACCAATGTAACAATAATGTAAGTACCTGTTCTCCGCTGTCGTCAGTAGTAGCAGGTCGAAGTGCTGGGCCAGTTCATCCTTCGTCACTCATATTGGTAATATCTTTATATTCTCATCGAGTGGGTAGACATTGACGCTGATCCCAGGATTGGTCCTCTCGAATGTATATATTTGCCGTAGAGGGGTGGGTAACTCTAGTTTGCTTAAGTCAAAGCGCGTCTCCAGGTCGATGTATCACTGGTTTACGAGCTCAGGACGTCCACCCTTACATATCGTGCCAGGATCACCCATTTAAAGCACTGCTGGTCCGCATTTTGAGGGTCTACAATTGCATGTTTTGCTTAAATTAACGCAGGCAGGGCGATGTAGGAGGAAGTTCTCAGCAGGTCGAGCTTGTTGACGCACATTTGAAGCCTTTTCACAGAGGTGAGGGTTCAGCCACTTCCCATCCCTATGTATTTATCCTCCTCCTGTCACAGCTTGACAATGGTGGCCGACACAGCATCTTCAACGTCACTTACATTTGAGAGGGGCACGTTCTTCATCTTGAAGGCGCTGTGGACCGTCTCGTCGTCGTGCAGCTCCGGTTTTCTATATGCACACTCGAGGAAAACATTAAATTTAACCATCCTCTGGTCCTCGATCTCCTGCTCCAGCAGGCCGACGATATTTTCCTTCATTCCCTTGAGGTAGCCACAAATATCGACAGCCTGACTCGAGGTATCCTCGGCAACATATGTCTTCATAACGCCCCGAAACGCACTCTCCGCCTCCACAAACCCATAAGGGTTCATTTGGTGGATTTTACACATCAACTGAATGTATTCATTCAACGTCAAACCATGAGTTTCAATCTTCTTAATGCTCTTCAGTATGTGGCGAAAATGGGTGCTGATAAGAGAAATGTTCTTTTTAATAGAATAGTCTTCAAATGCTTCCTTGCACTGACAAACTGTCATAGAATCTGCGCTGTCGAAGCTATTTACTACACCTTTAATGGCATCGAAATGTTGATTGCAAAACAGTACAGCTTCAAGCCACGTTCCCCATCGGGTCACCACTGCTTCATGTGGCAGAGGAACAGAAGAAGTTTCTTTATAGGCTTTAATGCGAATGGGTTCCTTGAGAAATACCTTCTTTGTTGACGAAATCAATTTATTTACATTTCCAAATGTGCATCGTACTTCTTCTGCGAGTCGATGGACTCTGTGGTCAAAGCAGGTGACATGAATCAAATTTGGATAAAATACTTCGAGGGATTTGGCTGCCTTGATCATATAGGGGGCTTCACCTGAGAGAAATATGTACACTCTTTCATCTACAGAAGGATCTGGAAATATTATTTTTGTACCTTCATTCACAAATCTGGCGATGGTAGAATGATTTATCTTTTCAAGTTCTTTGCAGGCTACTAAATAAGAAGAAGAAGACTATAGTTCCAATTTTCCGATTATCAGATTCGCAATATAACGACCGCAGCTGTCTGTAGTTTCGTCAGCTGAAATCCATACAATTCTATCTGTGAGTTCATTCCGTATTCCTTCCAAGACATTTTGGTAAATTGTTGGTATGCAATTTTTACGTAATGTTGATTCATCTGGTATATTTTCATTCAAACAATGTTTTGCTAGAAAATGTTTGAAGCTAGGATTTGATAGTTTGTAAACAGGAATATTACTTGCAAGCAATGCTTCACATAAATCCAAGCAAAACTCATTTTTTGTTTGCCTTTAGAAGTAGAGGCACTGCTACTTGCCGCAGTTAACAGTCGTTGTCGCGAACCCTCCTTGTTCAACACTGCGATATGAATATTTGCATTAACATGTTGGTTTATTTGAAATTTTTTCATGCACGAAACGTTTTTCTCACAAACTCGACAGAATAAAATGTTCCCGTCGTAAGTAAATATTCCAGCATAGTCCACTATCCACGTTGAGACACTTTTTTTTTCTCTGGAGGCATCGTACACTTTAAATTGTCACAAAATCAAAGACGAATGAAACTAGCGGTGCACAGCAAGTTATTATGTCAACAACAAAAGCGCGCGTATTTTGTTTTGATTGGCCTGTGGGAGAAGTGCGGTAGAAGNCATCGTACTTCTTCTGCGAGTCGATGGACTCTGTGGTCAAAGCAGGTGACATGAATCAAATTTGGATAAAATACTTGGAGGGATTTGGCTGCCTTGATCATATAGGGGGCTTCACCTGAGAGAAATATGTACACTCTTTCATCTACAGAAGGATCTGGAAATATTATTTTTGTACCTTCATTCAAAAATCTGGCGATGGTAGAATGATTTATCTTTTCAAGTTCTTTGCAGGCTACTAAATAAGAAGAAGAAGACTATAGTTCCAATTTTCCGATTATCAGATTCGCAATATAACGGCCGCAGCTGTCTGTAGTTTCGTCAGCTGAAATCCATACAATTCTATCTGTGAGTTCATTCCGTATTCCTTCCAAGACATTTTGGTAAATTGTTGGTATGCAATTTTTACGTAATGTTGATTCATCTGGTATATTTTCATTCAAACAATGTTTTGCTAGAAAATGTTTGAAGGTAGGATTTGATAGTTTGTAAACAGGAATATTACTTGCAAGCAATGCTTCACATAAATCCAAGCAAAACTCATTTTTTGTTTGCCTTTAGAAGTAGAGGCACTGCTACTTGCCGCAGTTAACAGTCGTTATCGTGAACCCTCCTTGTTCAACACTGCGATATGAATATTTGTATTAACATGTTGGTTTATTTGAAATTTTTTCATGCACGAAACGTTTTTCTCACAAACTCGACAGAATAAAATGTTCCCGTCGTAAGTAAATATTCCAGCATAGTCCACTATCCACGCTGAGACACTTTTTTTTTCTCTGGAGGCATCGTACACTTTAAATTGTCACAAAATCAAAGACGAATGAAACTAGCGGTGCACAGCAAGTTATTATGTCAATAACAAAAGCGCGCGTATTTTGTTTTGATTGGCCTGTGGGAGAAGTGCGGTAGAAGCGAAAAGGTGTCACCCGTTCTTGTCCCGCGCGATTCTGTGTTTACTTGCCCAAGCAAAAGATGCGCGAATGCTAAGAAAGCCGTGCGTTTTATTTAGGTTGGTAGCAAGCAACGTTGTTACGTTTGGAAATGTACCCTCCTAAATGTATTTAGATCTGTAAAAATAGCGCAAATATGACACATCAGTAGGTTTTCATTAAAATATGATAAAACCTATAAAAATAGCCAAAATATGCATTGGCATATAATCCAGTCTCTACTCATGACTAGAGACCAGAAAAATTCGCGAGTTCAATGACATGCAGGCTAGACTCTTCAGTCTTATGTACAAATATGCCGATATCAACAGCACATTGGTTGTCTGCTGTCACAGTAGAAGGTGACCATTGGGCCAGCCTTCTTCAGGAGGTGTCAAACATCGTGTGGACTAATGGCTGAAGTTTTATTAACACACGCGTTTCGAATTCTAGCTTGTCCCGAAATGAATCCGCGAATTTTTCAGGTCTCTACTCATGACACTAAAAATAATGATAACTGTTTAACGTTCGCCTGGTCAATCTTCCACTTGCCAAACTCAGCCGCTGTGCAAGTTGCGTACTGATGAAAGTTAGGCGTTCCGCGAGCCGTCCTTGGGTAATTTATTATGATTGGCTGTAGAGGTACTTGATTGTGATTCGCGCTGGATGATGTAATGTGACGCCATCGTAGGTGGAGTGTTCTCGAGGCTCTCCCTCCCGCGCGTTGATCGAGCAGGGGGTCGCGGGGAGGGAGCGCAGATGGGTACTTAAGCAGGGCACTCGTCGCAGGAGACAACGCCTGCATGCTCCGGGGTACGTCTACGAGTGACTGCGAGGGGAGCGCTGCGTTAACCAGGGGAGGAGGCTATGCAGTGGTGACAACCTTGGTGAGAATACAAAGGTTAAAGTATGTGTCGCGGGACTTTAATTTTTCCCGGACTTAGCCGCGCTGATTGGGAGTTTGCCTTCGTGTCAATACAGGGCTGCGAGAAATTTATGAAGAAATATACACCTGCTCGTGTAAAGGGAAGGTACTCGGGGGAACTAAGAAGGCAGGTGCCCGGGGGAGTAGTAAAAAAAACGGGGATTCTGGAAACTGCAAGTGTTGTCTCTGTGAGAGTTGAGTTGAGGACTGTGAGTGTGAGTGTGAGATCAGACAGAGTACTGCCGGCATCGAAAGGTGTCTGGTGGGGAGAATATCCCCGGCTTTGTTCTGGTCACGAGTGGTATGGTGGAGAAGCACTGCCTACTCTCCAGGGGGTATGGTGAGGAGAATATCCCCGGCTTTGTTCTGGTCACGAGTGGTATGGTGGAGAAGCACTGCCTACTCTCCAGGGGGTATGGCGAGGAGAATATCCCCGGCTTTGTTCTGGTCACAGAGTGGTATGGTGAAGAAGCACTGCCTACTCTCCAGTGGCTATGGTGAGGAGAATATCCCTGGCTTTGTTCTGGTTACATAATGGTATGGTGGAGAAGCACTGTCTACTCTCTAGGGGTATGGTGATGAGAATATCCCTGGCATTGTTCTGGTTACATAATGGTATTGTGGAGAAGCACTGCCTACTCTCCAGGGGGTATGGTGAGGAGAATATCCCTGGCTTTGTTCTGGTCACGAGTGGTATGGTGGAGAAGCACTGCCTACTCTCCAGGGGGTATGGTGAGGAGAATATCCCTGGCTTTGTTCTGGTCACGAGTGGTATGGTGGAGAAGCACTGCCTACTCTCCAGGGGGTATGGTGAGGAGAATATCCCTGGCTTTGTTCTGGTCACGAGTGGTATGGTGGAGAAGCACTGCCTACTCTCTAGGGGTATGGTGATGAGAATATCCCTGGCTTTGTTCTGGTCACGAGTGGTATGGTGGAGAGGCACTGCCTACTCTCCAGGGGGTATGGCGAGGAGAATATCCTCGGCTTCTCACTGCGGGGTGATTGAGTGGAGTGAACAACCTTATGAGCACTACCAACACTTTCGGGTGTTTTGGTGAGGGAAGTAACCTCGGCTCTTTGTTGCCAGAGGACGGTGGCTGTGTGTTAGTTGGTGTTGGCGTGAGGAAGACATGGACGGCGAATGGAAGCATTTCTAATAGCAGTTACCTCTCGTGAAGCCTCTCGTTTAGGTTTTTTAAAATAATTTTTGTAACACTTTTTGTGGTCCTTTTTATAGAGGTCAACAGAAAAGTTTTGTGAAGCGATTGTGTGAGGAATAGAACCTTTTTATGGTAATTCAATGTATTATTTATTAGAGACCTGAAAAATTCGCGAGTTCAATTACCTCTGGGCTATACTCCATTTTCGTATGTGAAATGATGCAAATATTGTTGTATTAGTGAAAGACGGTGATTGAGTCTGCATTATATTGTCTGTTTATCATTGACTCGGAGTTGTCNAAATATTGTTGTATTAGTGAAAGACGGTGATTGAGTCTGCATTATATTGTCTGTTTATCATTGACTCGGAGTTGTCTACGAAGTGTAAACAAACCGGCGGACCAATAGCATTACCAATACAAACGTACGAGGTTCTGAATTCTAGCTTGTCCCGAAATTAAACAGCGATTTTTTCAGGTGTCTAATTATTATGCATCATATATATTTTACCATTTGTAAAGCATTTCTGCGTGGCGATAAGAGAGAAGGAAGTTTCAAAAGGCCACGATTCTATCTCAAAACATAAGTGACATTGTTTATTTGTGCAGTTTGCGTATCACCTATCTTGGTAGCAACGACAGTCAAATTTTCTTATCCTGTTGGTTTTTGTGAACGATTGGAATTTTAGCTTCCCGTCACTTCCTCGCCCTGTTTCTCTGAGAGCAGGAGTGACGGAGGTTGAGATGGGGAGTTGGGGCGTTCCGTATCTCAGCTGATACGCCGCCACAACTTTGTAATCGATTTCACAATAATATATAGTATCACATTTTCGAATTAGGCTGTTACGTTCAAGGTTTCGCATAATGAGAACAGTCGTTATATATACAAAAATATCCTACACAAATGCAAATTTAAAAAAAAAATATCCTTTTTCTACATTTGCAAAACATTCTCTTTTTAATAAACTACAATTTTAATTGAACACTATGCTTTTGAAGTAATTTGTTATAATGCATATAACCGCATTTGTGTTATCTCTTCAAAAAATTTCTTAAACCTATTGACTGTACGAAAACATTTCAAATTAATATTGTTATTGTGCTTACGCTTCTTGTAAGTATTAAAATTGCGTTTTGTATCACTGCGCATGCTTTTGTTTTGGAAAATGGGACTTTGGCACAAGGTGTGAAACGGTTTAAGCCAGCATGCAGACCAGAGTCAACATCCAAAAAACTCCACATATCACGTATGATTCCTGTAACAAAAAAAAAGCGTGTTTATTTCAGTGTGTGATGATTGCTAATATAAGGAAAATTACATTTGAACGACAGCCAGTAAGACATAATTGTCTAAATAATTTATCATTATTCCTTAGACAAATGTTTGCTAGATATAACCAACTGTTATCAGATGCATAAGTTACATAATTAACTAATAACCGTATAAAATACATAAAAAAAACTATGGAGTGGCGGTATTTTCAGTCCACTTTCCGAAGGAAAGAAAAGATCATGAGATCACTTTCCTGTCTGTGTGTGTATGTATTTATGTATGTGTATGTGTGTAAGTATGTATGGGTGTTGTGTGTGCTTCTGTGCGTGTGTATGTTCACCCTTTCAATTTTTAACGCGTGAACCTAATTTCACCAAACTCAGTAGACGTAGCACTTAATTTAACCTGGCACTTAATTTAAAATAGGGCCATTTTAAAATCTGAGGTGATATGTCATATCTCGGAAACCATTCAACCGATTAAATAAAATTTTGTATGCTGGCAGCCCAAGATGTAAACATTAAATACAGAGGTAAATGTTGTTGTTGGTTTGCCATTTTGGAAGATAGAGCTACATGAAAAAATAAAGCTTTAACTTTATTTCTCGGAAACAACTCTACAAAATTTGGCATGTAAGTAATACTATTTTAGGCAATGTAAATGTATTCGATTCAAATTGACGAGGCAGTTATTTTATAAATGGCGGCTATAAAAATATTATAGGCTTACTTGGTATAACTACCATACCGTTTGACCAATTTCAACCACATTTTGAATGCTGACAGTATCTATTACAAGCTTGATATAAGCAAAAAACCACTTGCATGCCAGTTTGTAAGATAGCGTTACATGAATTAATACAGATTTTGTGTAATATCTCGGGAAACAATTGACAGATTGCTAAAAAAAAAAATGGCAAACAAGTAGTACTGCAGCAGTTGATATGTAAAAATATGTTTATAGTATGTCGGACACATATTTTCAAAATNTTGGCAAACAAGTAGTACTGCAGCAGTTGATATGTAAAAATATGTTTATAGTATGTCGGACACATATTTTCAAAATGACAGCCATCTAGTTATTTTGCATAGTACCTATGCTGTATCTTAGAAACTATGTAACCAGTCCCAGCTCAACTTTGTAAATTGGGAGTATACATAACAAACATCAAATGTGTCTTCACAGAGCTTATTTTTTTCTTACATTTTTTTAAGATAGTGCCACACGAATAAATACAATTTTTTTGTCATCTCGGGAAACAATTGACCGATTTGTACCATGTATGGCAGACAAGTAGTACTGCGATAGGCGATGTTAAATTATACGTTTCAGGTATGCCAGACACTTATTTTCAAAATGGCGGATATTTAGCTATTTTAGTTCTGTATGTTATATCGTCGAAACCATGCAATTAATTCCAATGAAACTTTGTATGCTGGCTGTATGTATTACAACCGTCATTTATGTCCACACAGAACTATTTTGTCCACTATTTTGTAAAATAGTATCACATGTAAAATTAAAATTACGTGATAGCTCCGAAAAAACAACAGATTTCTTCCAAATTTGGCAAACAAGTAGCACTATGACAGGTTATGTAAACTGCCAAACTTTGAGAGGGTCAGACACACATATTTTCAAAATGGCGGCCTTATAAACATTTATCTCAGAACTACAAAACAAATTGGAACTTAACTGAATATTATTTACATCAATTTGTTAATGCAAAACCTCATTTCGCCGCCATTTTTAAAGATAGACCCACATGAAATAATACAGTTTTTATGTCATAGATCGGGAAACAATAAACCGATTTCTTTCAAATTTGGTGAAGAAGTTGTACTTTGGTAGGCCATATTAATTTATATGTTTCAAGTGTGTCTCTTATTTTCCGAACGGCACCTATACAAACATTTTAGCTCAGTGTACCATATCTACGAAACTATGAAACAAATTTAAATTAGTCTTTGTATATCGTATCTACGACAATCATCTAATGTGCTAATACATAACCTTTTTGTCCTCCATTTATGAAGATTGTCATATGAAAAATGGAGGTTTTATGCCATATGTCGACGACCAATCCACAGATTCATACCAAAAATGTCACGCAAGTATTCCTACATTAGCGTATGTAAATTAATATGTTTTATGTGTGGCAGACATGTTTTAATGGGGTTTATATAACTAATTTAGATTTAATATGTTATATAATACGTTTCAACAAAATTCAACCAAATTTTGTACACTAACAATATTAATTAAAAGCATCATTTAAGCACACAGAGATCCTGTTTTGCAGGAATTTTTTGCAAAAATAGTGTTCGGTGAGTAAATAGAACATTTTGCCATGCTTCCGGAACAATTCAACTAATTTCCACTAAATTCTGCACACCTACAGAAATCCATGTAAAGTTACATGATTTAAATGCGGTCAGGCAATAATTTTTAAAATGGCGGTCATAGAAATATTTGGATATGTTTGGCATATCTAATTAACAAATTAACAAATTCAATCAAGTTTTTTTTGCTGGATAGTATATATTAGAAACATCGTGTACAGAGCCTTTTTTAAGGCAGTTTTGTGAGATAGTCCCGTTTAAGAAAATTATGTTTTTATGCCATTTATCATAAACCAATCAACTGATTTTCACCAAATTTTTCACACAAGTACCGNTAAGAAAATTATGTTTTTATGCCATTTATCATAAACCAATCAACTGATTTTCACCAAATTTTTCACACAAGTACCGTAATGGTAACTTATATAAATTTATGTGTTTTTAGTGTCTCGGAAACGTATTTTTAAATTTTCAAAATGATGGCAGCGTAAATATTTAAGTTAGTGAATCCTGCCATTCAAAACATTAGACTGATTAGATTCGAAGGCGATGCTCCGAATCCTACCTCCGTGATGCAGTTCATTGCACGCTAGCTTCATTTTACAAGTTTTTATGAATTCGAATCCTCGGTAAGTCACTCGTTTATTTGAATTGTCTTAGTTTCACATGTTTCTGGTGTAATCTGTAATGATATTGCTCTCAATGAGATGTCAACGACTACCTACCAGCTAAGCTTTTAATAATTTCACTAAAATTTATTTGCACTATTGTAGAGGAAAGTAGGCTAATTAGTAGAGACCTGAAAAATTCGCTAATTCATTTTGAGACATGCTATAATTCAAAATACGTATGTTGATATAACTTTAGCTATTGGTGTACATGGTGTTTGACACTTCCTGGAGAACGCTGGCCAAATCGCCGCCTTCCACTGTGACAGCAGACAACCAATGTGAAGTTGATATCGGCATTTTTGTACATAAGACAATGGAGTTTAGGCTACAGGTCATCGAACTCGCGAATTAGTAAGGCTATAATCGTTGACAAACATAGAGAGGTCTAACGCGACTACCAATTGCCAACCCGGCCGAGTGANTAAGAAAATTATGTTTTTATGCCATTTATCATAAACCAATCAACTGATTTTCACCAAATTTTTCACACAAGTACCGCAATGGTAACTTATATAAATTTATGTGTTTTCAGTGTCTCGGAAACGTATTTTTAAATGTTCAAAATTATGGCAGCGTAAATATTTTAGGTTAGTGAATCCTGCCATTCAAAACATTAGATTGATTACATTCGAAGGCGATGCTCCGAATCCTACCTCCGTGATGCAGTTGATTGTACGCTAGCTTCATTTTACGAGTTTTTATGAATTCANTTGATTGTACGCTAGCTTCATTTTACGAGTTTTTATGAATTCAAATCCTCGGTAAGTCACTCGTTTATTTGAATTGTCTTAGTTTCACATGTTTCTGGTGTAATCTGTAATGATATTGCTCTCAATGAGATGTCAACGACTACCTACCAGCTAAGCTTTTAATAATTTCACTAAAATTTATTTGCACTATTGTAGAGGAAAGTAGGCTAATTAGTAGAGACCTGAAAAATTCGCTAATTCATTTTGAGACATGCTATAATTCAAAACACGTATGTTGATATAACTTTAGCTATTGGTGTACATGGTGTTTAACACTTCCTGGAGAACGCTGGCCCAATCGCCGCCTTCCACTGTGACAGCAGACAACCAATGTGAAGTTGATATCGGCATTTTTGTACATAAGACTATGGAGTTTAGGCTACAGGTCGTTGAACTCGCGAACTTTTTAAGGTCTCTAGCAATTAGTAAGGCTATAATCGTTGACAAACATAGAGAGGTCTAACGCGACTACCAATTGCCAACCCGGCCGAGTGAAAGGAAAGGATTTTGAATGCTGAGTGATTTAAGGCGTATCTCTGCTACCTTTCACGATATCNCGTTGACAAACATAGAGAGGTCTAACGCGACTACCAATTGCCAACCCGGCCGAGTGAAAGGAAAGGATTTTGAATGCGGAGTGATTTAAGGCGTATCTCTGCTACCTTTCACGATATCACTAGGGGCAGGGATATTTCGCGAAAAGATTTTGAGACAAGATACAGTCCAAAGCACTGTAGGGTCGTCCAGCTTCTTTGATTTGCTAAAAAAAAAAATGTCCTGGCCCGTGTTAACCGTTTGAGCACGAATCACGAAAGTTCAGTGTCGGAGTTACTTAGTCCTGAGTGGCTTGGTCAAAGATGGACACGGCACCAGCAGCCAATGGAGGTATAACAGCAGCTGAGGTGTGTATATAGTATTGAAGTCTACTGTGTGCTCCGATTTTTACAAAAAAAAAAAAAAAAACAATTTTTTCCATCTCAGCCCGGGCCACATTGCTACAAGAAGTTTTTTTTTTTTGGTAAAATTTTAATACCCTTAAAATTGCGGGTAAATCAATATTTACAGACTCAAGAAAATCACAAAAAAAAAAAAAAAAGCATGAAGTATTCAATAAGGGACAGGGAAATTTCGAGTTTCAAACGCCGTGCAAGCTAGGCTCCACGGTCCTATGTGTTCTCGAGCCTGTGCTCTCTGATTGTTGGCTGACTCCGCAGTTTGCAGCCAGTTGTTCCTCAAGCCAGGTGGCACGGTATTCAGTGCTTGTTTCCTCGCAGTCCTGTTGTTGGCTCAGATTTCACCTGGACGTAAAACTGTGATCTAATTGTAAGTATAACAGAAATTTATACGTGTTTGAAGTCTAACTTGTTCTAAAACGAATTCACGAAATTTTCCAGTCCCTAAGTATCATTAATTTGCCTCTACCTGCTCTATTGTGGCATGGTTCTTCTCTTCGAAGGGCGCGTTGAATTTACTGAATTTCCGCAACAACCTGCATCACAGAAATTTTTATTTTCTTTTCCGCATGGACAGGTTATGGGAAATTGCTTTGCACGTGTTCTGGAACATGGGGTGCTTGACTACTGTTGCTATTATAATTTTTGTAACTGCCAGGTGGAAAAAAAATTAAAAGGGGCCGCGGTGGCTGAGTGGTTAGCCTTCTCACCTCCTACCAAGGCGAACCGGGTTCAATTCCCGGCCAGTTCACTCCCGGATTTTTGCATGCGGGAATCGTGCCGGACGGCGCCACTGATCGGCGGGTTTTCTCGGGAATCTCCGAATCTCCCATTTCCCCAGTCCTTTCATTCCGGCGCTGCTCCATGCTCACCTCAATCACTCTCATCGGCTCTCAAGACCTCGATGTTAAGATCCGCCCAAATCTCTTCACTCACCCACTCACTAGTCAAAAATTAAATGGCAGTGCAGGCTGAGAAGCTATTATATTCATGGTGTGTATCATTGGAAAAATTTCGTTGAACATTCTCAAATTGAACTTAGGGCAATAAAAACCGTATAAATCTCCCTAAAAGGACTTGCCTATCTGAAGTTGTTTTCCACGTCTGAAGCCTGAAGCGCGGGAGCGATAAGGGCGACACAGCCACGCACATTAAGTGTGCCATCGCCACTACGCGCACGGCTCTGAACTGGCGCACTGTGTTCTCGTGGTGCTGCGTGTACCTATGGCACTTCAAGCGGCGACCCTATCATTTTTTTTGTGTGGAAAGTCTGTAGCAACGTTCAATGCAAGGCAATATACCAGTTTTGCAGGAATTTACCCAGAATATTTTATGCTATAGCAGTCTGAAAATATCGTTTTTTGGCCGTGCCGTGTTGAAGCGCTTCAAAATATTATCTGAAGAGGTATTAATTTTCTTGTACGAATATATATATATATATATATATATATATATATATTAGTGCACGCGTAAAATAGTTTGTCCTGAAAACGTGTGTTACACACACACACACACACACACTCTGCAACCCAGTTCGCGCCTTAAGATTGTTCAATGAGTAAAACGTCTGCTTTAGATTTTGAGGATTTTCATTTATGGTTGTGAAATGATGTCGACAGGGGCACCCAACTGTCACGTGAAGAGTTCTTGCCTAGTTGTATTCTAAAAAAACTTTGGCCCAAGCACGCTTCAGTGATCGGATGGTTTTGACTACTAGGCTTCTAGGAGGCCACCGCGAATTACAGACGACCCATATCTTAGAAACCTAATTCTGATAGGCCCAGTTAGATACTGGAATGTCATAAACAAACACACACATATATATATGCATATATATGCGTAGGATATTGAAGCACATTCAGCGTGGAACTATCTTCGCGAAAACCACGCGTCGATAGATATCGATTACTTGATAGCAATACCAGATAATTTGAAAAATAAAATTCATAANCCCAGTTCGCGCCTTAAGATTGTTCAATGAGTAAAACGTCTGCTTTAGATTTTGAGGATTTTCATTTATGGTTGTGAAATGATGTCGACAGGGGCACCCAACTGTCACGTGAAGAGTTCTTGCCTAGTTGTATTCTAAAAAAACTTTGGCCTAAGCACGCTTCAGTGATTGGATGGTTTTGACTACTAGGCTTCTAGGAGGCCACCGCGAATTACAGACGACCCATATCTTAGAAACCTAATTCTGATAGGCCCAGTTAGATACTGGAATGTCATAAACAAACACACACATATATATGCATATATATGCGTAGGATATTGAAGCACATTCAGCGTGGAACTATCTTCGCGAAAACCACGCGTCGATAGATATCGATTACTCGATAGCAATACCAGATAATTTGAAAAATAAAATTCATAATGTTTATTTTAACATAATTATGACAATTTTAGCTCCAAATCTTGTTTCGTACACGCAAAAAAAAAAAAAACTACGGAAAATATTTCAAGACAAAATATATTCCAAAACAATGTAAGGTCATGTACCTATTTTGATTGGCTGAATTACTTTCTTGACACGTGTTAAATTCCTGCACACGAATCACGTAGGAGCCGTGCCGATGTTGCCGAATTCTGAGTGGCCCGGTCAAATACGAAAACGCCTTCTCTGACCGACTGCAACCAATGGCGATAGACGAACTGCAGTTTGGTACTTGCAGTATTGAAGTACAGCGTGTACTTGTATTATTGTAGTGTATTTTAACGGCTATTTGCAACCACTGCAAAACCAGCGTTTGCAATGACGCATTATAAATGAGCACGTTAAAATTAACTATAAAAAAACGGTTGCGTTATCACCGTAAACCCCACTGTTTGCGAGGAATTCATGCAAAAAGTTCACAGGAATTGTTTTGCGTTTTGTTTGCCCGGCAAGCGTAGTAACGCAATTGTTTATACATTTATGCACGGAAACCTCGCACACGGCGGAGCTTATAGTGATAACGCGAGGCGAAATTTTGAGTTAATTATAATGTGCTAATTCATAAATCCGCCATTGGAAAACCAACTAGGATTCGGAATCACAGATATTTATGAGACAACAGGCTTGCAACCCTTATCTACGACGTAATTCTATCACAACACATGGTTTAGCAGTGGTAGCAGATGTTCGTTCAACTACACGTGATCCTGGATGCCACTGTACCATTTCCAATAATTAATGTAATATTTACAATAAACTTGTGTTCAGATCCATTTTCAAGGGCACATACCACCCCCACGAAGCATATAATCCGGTCACGATTACTTCAAACTTTTCTGAAGCCCTGCTAAAGTTCTACTTCCAGGATATTCCTCCGCCTCATGCAAACAGAGCTCACCAAGCCTAGGGAATTACACCAGAGGAACAACGCACCGTATTCGTCCGCACTCAATTAAAAAATACTTTGCATAAGAACTATTTCTTACTAGGCATTACCAACACGCCAATTTTCTTTGTTCTTATTCATGTTAATTATAAACGAAATATTATAACGTATAAGTGAAAGTTCAATTTAACCTAAAATAAGGTGCTTTTATATTAATACATGTATAAAACGCTTGTGATTCATGAAATATTCAGGAAAAAATCACGCATGTCATAAATGGAGTGATTTTTCAAGGGTTTTAATTAAAAGTGTAAAGAAACCACAAACAGCCTATAGTTAACCATATGTCGCGTATATGTTTACTACTTATTTTTTCATTAACAACACGGAGGTGTAGTTTTTCGGTGTTTTCCGGACTCAGCTTGTATATAAGAAATACTCGACATCATAATAAGCCTTTTCGACGAGATACTTTTTCATGTTCATCTTGAACAATTATACATTTTTGGTTGTTACAATGTGTTTCAAATGGGTGGGAAAAACTATTTATAAGTTTTGTTGCTAAAAATTAAATTACTTCAAAAATTTTTTTTTTGTGTGATGTGGGATGTAGGTATANGTTGTTACAATGTGTTTCAAATGGGTGGGAAAAACTATTTATAAGTTTTGTTGCTAAAAATTAAATTACTTCAAAAAATTTTTTTTTTGTGTGATGTGGGATGTAGGTATGTCGGTTTTATTTCTAGTGTTATGTGAATGGACGTACTGATTATTTATGGATTTAGTGCTACAAAATGCAATAATAACAGTGTGATAAACATAGAAACGGAAAGGTGAGAATTTTTACTTGAGGAGGGGACTTGGGTACCATTTATAATAATGTAAAATTTTCTTTTAAACTTTAAAAACATGTTTTATGTTGTAAGATGCGTACCAAAGCATTATACAATATACTTCAACTATATATATATATATATATATATATATATATATATATATATGCGTGTGTGTGTGTGTGTGTGTGCGCGCGCGCGTGTGTGTTATTTTTCAAAGCCTAAATAAATGAACAGCTTAGTTCTAATATCCGTTCGATGCCGATAGTGCCTCAGTTGTCAATTTTTGTGTTCATTTGGTATAGACCTTCAGCGGTCCGTTTCTTAATTCGTGTTAACCTCACATTTTAGTTTGTTGTTTTTTTTTTTCAATGCTAATACCATTATCATCGTGTTACAGATCAAAAGAACGCCACTCTCTACACGTTAACACCACTACTCGTAACATTACTTAAACTTTTTTCAATATTTGCGTAACAATATGTGTCATCCTCTACCCTACCACGCCCCTCGTCAGCTGTTCTGATGCGAGCATCAAAACAAATGACGGTATCGGCCATCTAGGAATACATGATCGAAGGCTAATACTGCGTTCCCAGCCATTAGTGGCAAATGTTCTTACAGTGAATTTTTGTTTCTTTCTGTTTACAGTACGGAGCTACTATTTGTTTTGAAAGTCGCGCTTACTTCGGTCGCTGACTTCTGCGTCGCGCGCGCATGCGCAGCAAAGATGAGTGCAACGCGATCCAGTAGCGCGACGGGTTACGACCAGCAAAGCGTTGAAAAGTAGTGATGTGCCAACTCGGGAAAACCACGACTCGGGTTAACTCGATATGAAATTCGGGTAACTCGAGTTAGCAGGATGAAGCTGAGTAAATGACGACCAATTACTTTTTTAATTTTTACATACCTATTTGTTTTTCCATCCAACTCAGTGCTAGGACATTATTATCATTACTAAACTTAGTAGGTAGGATTGAAATAAAAAATATATTTATAGTATGCATCATATANGGGTAACTCGAGTTAGCAGGATGAAGCTGAGTAAATGACGACAAATTACTTTTTTAATTTTTACATACCTATTTGTGTTTCCATCCAACTCAGTGTTAGGACATTATTATCATTACTAAACTTAGTAGGTAGGATTGAAATAAAAAATATATTTATAGTATGCATCATATACTCAAATATTTTTTGTTTTAGTCTTATTTATAGTAAGTACTTGTACTTGTTTTGTACTTATATTATATTTAACAACAAAACTAGTTATATAGCAGTCTTCATAAAATAATATCATTTTTACCTTATGATGTAAGTACTTATGCTGTTAATAGTTTAATTATCACAATCAAAATATTCTTAAATAACTTTGCTATTCTAAATAAATTATTTTGGTAGTTTCATTAAAATAAAAATTATACTTTATATTACAAATAAAGATAAATAAAAGTGTAGTGAGTACTTGTTGAAGAATAAAGAAGACAAACAATTATTGGATGCTATTGAGAAATAGAATTTGGTCAACTTGTTTAGGTGCTAGACGGTTTCTTCTATCATTGCACAAAATCCCGGCTTTTGAAAATAAGCGCTCTGAAGGAACTTATGTTGCCGGTATACAAAGATAGCCGGTATACAAAGATATTTATGCGCAATTTTGAATAGCACCGGAAATAAACATTTCTTTTCATTGCAAAACTGAAATGGATCGCATTTTCTGTCAAGATAAGATGGTAATTCAATGTATTGTTTAACCATCATAGCTGCCAAAGTGTATGGAGTTGACTCAGTACTGCTCTCCATTATTTTTTTTATCTACAACTCCCCAAATTTCGTCTTTTCCCNTCTTAAATAACTTTGCTATTCTAAATAAATTATTTTGGTAGTTTCATTAAAATAAAAATTATACTTTATATTACAACTAAAGATAAATAAAAGTGTAGCNGCTATTCTAAATAAATTATTTTGGTAGTTTCATTAAAATAAAAATTATACTTTATATTACAACTAAAGATAAATAAAAGTGTAGCCAGTACTTGTTGATGAATAAAGAAGACAAACAATTATTGGATGCTATTGAGAAATAGAATTTGGTCAACTTGTTTAGGTGCTGGACGGTTTCTTCTATCATTGCACAAAATCCCGGCCTTCGAAAATAAGCGCTCTGAAGGAACTTATGTTGCCGGTATACAAAGATAGCCGGTATACAAAGATATTTATGCGCAATTTTGAATAACACCGTAAATAAACATTTCTTTTCATTCCAAAACTGAAGTGGATCGCATTTTCTGTCAAGATAAGATGGTAATTCAATGTATTGTTTAACCATCATAGCTGCCAAAGTGTATGGAGTTGACTCAGTACTGCTCTCCATTATTTTTTTTATCTACCTACAACTCCCCAAATTTCGTCTTTTCCCGAATCAATAGTATTAGCAACAAAAGCAATGGGAGTACCGGGACTGGGACTAGGAGGAGGTAGGTCTTGAATGCTGCTCATGTTTGTTATCTCATTTATTATCCACATTTGCGCATTATTGGCATTGCTTTCTAACATAAAAACTTTTTTTTTTTTTAAGCGTGGATCAAGGAAGGTAGCTTTTGATGCTGTCCTATTAGTCTCATATACCCCAAGTCGTTTTTCTATCACAGAAACAAGACACTACGTTTTAAACACTTGCCTAATTCCGTCACTGGCTCCTTGCTGTTTATAGCCCTTTGTAGTCCAAATATCAGAGGAATAACAAAAAACAGAGTTGGGTATTGTTCTCCTGATAAAATTGCAGTCACCTTTTCGAAAAGACGTAAAAGCGCTATCACGCCTTCTGTCAATAACCACTCATTGGAATGCAGATCTGGTGGAGGTGATTCTAGTAACAGCAAAGTAGCAGAAAGCGATATCTTAACTTCCAATAGGCGCTCGAGCATATAGAAAGTACTGTTCCATCGTGTACGAATGTCTTGCTTGAGTTTTAATGTGTCAACTCTCAGTTGCTCTTGCATTTTGAGTAAGGCATAAGAAAATGTCGTGCTATATTTAAAGTGCAAAAAAATTGCTCTACATTTGGCTAAAATTTGTCGTAACTGACTGTTAGTAGCGACAGTAGAATTCTCTTCCAAATAAAATGTTTCTTTCTCTATACAGACTTTGACCGCGAGATTAAGTGTATGAGCAACAAAAAAATTNACCGCGAGATTAAGTGTATGAGCAACACAAAAATGATTTCGCTTATTCAAACATTCACTTACTGCTTTTTTCATTGCTGCAGCGTTATCTGTGACAATAGCTACTACTTTTGAACTTATTTGCCACTGGTGCATTACTACTTAATTAGCAATCGCGATGTTTTCAGCCGTGTGGTTTTCTTTAATTTCTGAAGTAGAAATGACAACTGATTTCAATCTTGTTTTTTCTATAAAATGTGCTGTCACACTTATGAAGCTTTTGTTACTATCTGAAGACCAGATATCAGATGTCAAAGCTAAATAGCAAACATCCTCCAATTCCTTCTTTAAAGATTCGGACTCAAACTTATACTTTTCATCTATCATTAGTACTAATTTTTTTCTAGTTGGAAGTTCATAATCAGCATTCAATGCTTTTGTATACTGCTGGAAACCATCGTTCTCCAGTATTTGGAAAGGTTGATAATCTTTAACTATCATATTAATCAAGGCATTGTCACCAGATGTTTGCGTAATTTTCTTCGGCACGGTCAGGCGGGTTTGAATTTGCCTCAATCTTTTTTGAGGAGGCCGCTCAACCTCCAATGTAGATGGCTGCGACGGATCAACCATTGGATGCTTCTTTTTAATGTGATTCAATAACGTGGTCGTATTTCCCACATATTTGAATATATCTGAACACTGTTTACACTTAACACGTCCACTCACTGGCGATTCAAATACGTCCCAAACATGAGATTTCCTTTTAGGTCCCGGTATTTATTAAAATATATTTCCTAACAAGTAAAACGAAGTCGTTTTTCTTCGTTTAACGAACAATAACAACCGATAACCGCTAATCTAGTGATAACATAACCTCAAATATACACTATGACGGGAGTATAAATAAAGCACGCACGCACACAACGAACGGAACGAACGAATCACGCGCGCTATCACTCTTTCGCTTGATTTGTTCATTTACCGCCAGTCCAAACTCGCGTAAGGGAGAATCCAACTCTAGGTTAACTCGAGCTAACTCGAGTTGACCCATCTCTATTGAAAAGGGCAGTTTCCCTGCGCGCAATCCTGTATTGGCATTGCAGTTATGGCGGAAACGAGCGACAGAAAGACAAGCGAAGCACTGAGGCGACAATTACCTGCCGCTGAGCCACGCAATATAGGGAGGGATATTTGAAATTTTGAACTTGGATTAAATAAAATATTCGGAAAACTGCGTGGAAATTTGATATGTATTTATATGCAAATAACAAACACGGAGCACATTGCACGCTCGTTGAGAGAAGACGTGAGAGCTATACAACCATATAATTATGTGAATTATACGTGAAGTAAGTTTATTCAGGGTTCTGGTTTCAATAACTACACAAAACACTCTTGAATATTCAAGTATCTACAACCATCCATTCCTCCTCTACAGCTCCATCATTTTAAACACCTCAAATTCGGAGTAATCCCATTATACAGCAGCATTGTCGGGCCTTACCAATTCTTGAAGTCTTCCAGACATTTACAGAGAAAGGACAGTTTTTACGAAGGGCAGATTTGTCAGAATATCAGTGGCTGTAGCAAGGAGAGTGGAATTGTTAGGAAATAAAAATGATAATACTTCATTGTATCTTCAACATACGGTACACTATTTATTTGCTGTAGATATAAATCTACAGCAAGCAAATACTGATAACTTCTCTGTTGTTGCGAAACTGCGAACAAAAAAAGTTATTCTGTGGACGTGCACAATTCCTTTTATTTTCTCACTCAGTTACCCAAAATATGGCCAAATTCATATTGTAACTACACTATTTCTTTTTTCTTATATTACAATTCACCGGTTTTTAAAATGCATTTTTTAGTAAACCCTTTTCGGAATTACGGATACTGAGATTTAAGTAATCGATTTTGTATTGTTTAAAAAGGAGGTCACTTAAGCATTGCTATTCAATTACAATTTTTAAATATTTCACTAATAACAGGTAAGCAAAGTTGCTCAAAATCTTCCAGATAAATATAAACATTTTTTTAGTTTCACATACGATCTATTTTTCTCACAGAAGCGGAAATCGTACAAAATACACATTGCACAAATAATAACCTTAAAAGTACACGTACGTAGCCAGGAAAACAATTTGCTGCCATCTGTTGAGAGAATTTAATAAAGTCTTATTTTTTATGGCATTTTAAACAGAAATTTTTAGTAGTTACTACTAAAATTTGCAAGATGTCGCTTCGGTCGTAACGCTATCTAACGAGTAAATAAGGAACTCAAAAACATGCCTTCACATATCTACGCAAGTAGTAGAATCAATGAGCATGTACTTTGCGCTGTATAAATTTTGCTATAATGTTGTTAAAGTTTACCGGTGTTTATTATTAATTAATTGTTGTTTATCATGACTAAAATAGATATCTAGAGTTTTAGTTGGTAAGTAACAGCTTTTTTCTCCATCATCGAGTACTTAAAACAAAGTTTAGACCGTAATGGACTCTTTAAAAACACCATTATTTTAATGGTGGTGATTGATGTTGAGGAAATAATTTTGTGTGGAAATAATGCTGAAATGTTACGGAGTTTGTGCCTGTAATATTTTACGTTATTTTCTTCCTGGTCTAAAGAAACAAATGAGTGCCGTGACTTCGAGCCAACCGCTCGGAAATAACTCTCTGTGTGCTGTAGTTGTGGTGAGTAGCAGACCCCAGGAAATGGCACAATGTTTTTTGTATTAAAATTTTTTGGGATAGCGTTTTTTCCCCCCGCTAAGAATGATAGTGGTTTAATTGATCGTGCCGTATGTTGAGTGACGTAGTGTGGTGGTCCCGCAGGTAACGTAGACGTAGGGAGCAGTATGGACGAAGGCCATGACGAAGACTTGTGCCTCAAGGCGAACTCGCCTGGGGAGACCGAGTGCGAAGACGATCTAGACATGGAAGAGGGCTCTGGGGTCGACGAAGACGAAGGGGCCGACGTGAGATCCTCCCCGAGCCCCGAAGGCCCTTCGCCCATCAACCTGTCCTTGGAGCAAGGACCTCTGGACCACTCTGGAGACCCTTCCTCCGGGCCGGCGCTAGGTGCGTGTGCGAGTGCTTCTGCCCGCGGGGCTAAAGGAAAGTGCCGTGAGTTGTGTTTTGTGTGCATTGTGTGTTTCTGAGTCGACGTGTTCCTTGGTGGAGACCAGGTAAGTTATTGTTCTCCTATTTGGATTTTCACATGCAAGTGGACGTTGCAAAAAAAAAAAGGGGCATTTGCTTTTTTTATCTGGCGTTAACTCTGTCACGTGGTGTCATAGTGACAAAACACTATCTTTTTTTTAATATTACGTTTAGAGTTGGCCCCACCTCCTTAATCAGGTGAGGTTAGGTTACCCTACGTTCCTCTAACAATCGTAAATGGGGAACTCTTGATATCGTGAAGTGCTTAATCGCATAACACCACAATAGAAGCCTATTTTTTATTGTTTTTATTTATAATGCTGAACTTATACTATAGGTAGTTAGATACCAAGGCCATCAACATGTCTTTTTGAATATCCCATTTAAAAGAGGGCCTAATTTAGTTATTGTGAGTTGACATCTTTGATACTCCTTGAATCCACGCCCACTTTTTTTTCTTATGGTTTTGCAATACATTTCTTCATATAGAGTTNATGGTTTCGCAATACATTTCTTCACATAGAGAGTCAGTTTTAAGCATACTTTTTAGTATAGGGCCTACAGTAAATAAAAGTGGTTTTGACCTCAAACAGAGGCTGTGTTCTAATAGACTTATTTTGTAATTAGAAATCTATTACGTTTCAATTAGAACTCTGTTGATTCTCACAAGCAAAGAAGTGGTTTGCTTAATACACAGTGGTATGGCAGTTTGACAATATTATTAATACAACTAAATTAATTAACATTTATACAGAAAAAAAATGCTTGTATTTACTAAACGTATCACATTCCATTTGCCATTGGAATTAATTTGTGTAGGGCCTACACACTTATTATTTATGTAATATTAATTCTTTTATGTGAATTCATAAAAAAATACACATTATTACACAGGGNCTTAATACACAGTGATATGGCAGTTTGACAATATTATTAATACAACTAAATTAATTAACATTTATACAGAAAAAAAAATGCTTGTATTTACTAAACGTATCACATTCCATTTGCCATTGGAATTAATTTGTGTAGGGCCTACACACTTATTATTTATGTAATATTAATTCTTTTATGTGAATTCATAAAAAAATACACATTATTACACAGGGTGTACATAAAAAAATACACATTATTACACAGGGTGTAACCTTCTTCACCACCTTCACAGTTTTCTGTGCAGCATCAGGTTTGAGACAAATATTGTGGCAGTTTGAGATTTCGTAAATTAGTATTTAGTAAGTTTTGTTACATAAATCCATAAATTGAATATTAAACTATAAAATAGTGACCTTTTTAGTATATTAAATTGGGTCATGTGACCAGTAAATAAAAACTGCCAATGGGAACACTGCCATATAATTAGGAAAATACAGCGAGAATATTCAAGGGGGGAAAAAACAATCCGAAGCTGTTCGTTACTAATCGGTTATTTAGTACAGTTCAATTGGAACTGTTGATAGTCACTTGTTAACCATGTTTGTGCTTTGTTTTGAGTATGTAGTCTGCATCGCGTAACACACACTGATATGGTATTTGCATTATATTATCATAAATGATTGAATAAATGGTAGTTATTCAGAGTAGCGACTTTTCTGTAAATAAAAGAAAAAATCATGGAAAGTGGTATATTTCCACTCTACTAATGATGCAGAACACGAATATACGAGGGGTATCAACGTACAACTAATTTCGTAATATGTTCCCACCAAACCTAACAGAACCTAATCCCACGATGGGTGAATCACTATTTTACATTTGTAAACTAACCTAGGATTATAGCGTTTTACACTAACCTGGGATTTTACGAGGGTTATGTGCTAACCTAGGTTTTTTGAGTTTTAAACTAACCTAGGATTTTTGGGTTTTAAACTAACCTAGGATTATAGCGTTTTACACTAACCTGGGATTTTAGGAGGGTTATGCGCTAACCTAGGTTTTTTGAGTTTTAAACTAACCTAGGATTGTAGGGTTTTACACTAACCTAGGATTGTAGGGTATTACACTAAACTACGAATTTAGGATTTTAGGGATTTAAAGGAACCGTAAAACTCGCCAAAAGAATATCAATGAACTCACCTAGAAGGTGGCTGGTACAATTCCTCTTTCAACAGCCAATTCAACCTTACCTCACTCAACGAAACACCATGGTCCACTAACATGCCACATACGTGAATATAACACACTGAAGCACTCATTCTTGCTTTCTCCATTTTAAATCCGCCGGATTGGGACGTCGCGACACACACCGCCAATCACAGAATGGCTACTGAGCGTTTTCAAAAATTTCCGTTACGGTGACGTAACAATACCCAAGAGCCAATACGGTGACGGCAGGAATCATTGCGTCACCAAAAATCATGGCGTTCACTGTAAACAATGCAGCAAACTACTCATACTTTCAACTATTTTATTTAATACGTTCTACTTATTTTAACATGACGCCATTCTGAATATTACTTGGTAAGCTGTGCATAACCCATTAATGCAACTTTTGTTGGTCCAGGACGTTTCGTTCAGAAAAGTCACTAAACTTAATAATTACCCAAACCACAAATACAATAGTGGGGAGGGCTATGCAGATCAGGGAATTTGTGGGGTAAAATCACTAAAAATACACCCACAAAAAAATACAAAAGCACAATTTAATATTTGTCCATCCAATTTCGTAATGTGTGGCCACCTAACCTAACAGAACCTAATCCCATGATGGGTGAATCACTATTTTACATTTGTAAACTAACCTAGGATTATAGCGTTTTACACTAACCTGGGATTTTAGGAGGGTTATGCGCTAACCTAGGATTTTTGAGTTTTAAACTAACCTAGAATTTTTGGGTTTTTAACTAACCTAGGATTGTAGGGGGTTAATCTAACCTATNCTAGGATTATAGCGTTTTACACTAACCTGGGATTTTAGGAGGGTTATGCGCTAACCTAGGATTTTTGAGTTTTAAACTAACCTAGAATTTTTGGGTTTTAAACTAACCTAGAATTTTTGGGTTTTTAACTAACCTGGGATTGTAGGGTTTTAATTTAACCTAGTATTGTGGGGTGTTAATCTAACCTAGGAATTTTGCCTAATCTAGGATTTTAGGGTTTTAAAGTAACAGTAAAACACACTGGAAGTACATGAACTCGCCTAGGTAGGCGGCGGGTACAATTCCACTGTCCTCGACTTATTCAACTGGCATGCACCTTACCTCACTTGACAAAAAAAGCCGCGAACTACTAAAACGTCCAAGTAACACCTGCCACACAGACGACTATTACGCACAGAAGCACTCGTTCTTGCACCCTACATTCTTAAATCACAAGCCTTCGCACGGTCGGATTCGGACTTCACAACTCACGGCCGCAAAAACACAACCGCACTGTCTCGCTTCTCAACTGCTACTAGAATTCCGTGACAGTGGCATCTGCAGAACGTGGCGACGACGTCTGCAGACCCACAGCCAATAATGCGACTGCACGATGCACATTTGTTCACGTTACCAATGCATTACTTCACCAAAAATCANGACTATTACGCACAGAAGCACTCGTTCTTGCACCCTACATTTTTAAATCACAAGCCTTCGCACGGTCGGATTCGGACGTCACAACTCACGGCCGCAAAAACACAACCGCACTGTCTCGCTTCTCAACTGCTACTAGAATTCCGTGACAATGGCATCTGCAGAACGTGGCGACGACGTCTGCAGACCCACAGCCAATAATGCGACTGCACGATGCACATTTGTTCACGTTACCAATGCATAACTTCACCAAAAATCGTGGCGTCCGACGTAAACAAAGCGGCCAAACTACTCTCACTTTTATCTATTTTATTTAGTACTTTCAACTTATTTTANTGGCGTCCGACGTAAACAAAGCGGCCAAACTACTCTCACTTTTATCTATTTTATTTAGTACTTTCAACTTATTTTACCATTACGCCCTCCTCAATATTAAAAAGGTAAGCTGTGCAGAACCCATTTATGTTACTTTGTGGGTCTACGACGTTTCCTTTGGAAAAGTCCCTACTCTGAATAATTACCGGAGGGAAAAATATTTTGGGGTTTTGGCTACCAGAATAAGCGTGCGTGAAATTCGGATCATATTAACGTAAAATTTGACACTGTTGTTAAAATATTAGAAGATTTAAGATTTTTTCAACTTTTATATGTGCTATGCATTCCAACAGGAATTAAAATTCAGCCTTTGCTGTTGAAATTAATTAATTTTAATAATTCCCAGAGGAAAATTTTTCCCTCCAAAAATCTGAAACATTTTTTTTTTAAACTGGTGTTTTCAGGTTTTACAGAAGTTGCTCATCTCTGCATAACTAACGTAGGTGAGGTTGTGCATTTGACGTAAATAACGCCATATTGGGGGAGGAAAATTATGGGTGAAACTACAGAAAACGTAAAATCTGTTGTTATATAACATAATTGTCTAAAACGACTTTAAATAAAAACTTTTCAAAATATGAAGCACGTGAATGGATGCAAGCTACTGTGCTTGCTTCGCTCGTGCTCAGGATTTTGTTTCTTTGTAATATACTCCGTACCGCTGGCTGTAGAAAACTGATTGGACACAGTCTGCACCGCACTTCTTCCCAGGGCACAAGCGTGGATAGAGAACCTCGCTCGTTTAACTGCCTCGTATTTTTTACATTTTTTTTTGGTAGTTCTGAGCAATTTTGTTGTGTATTGGATTACATTTTACATCAGTGTTATTTTCGTGTTTTTGTTCCACATTTCCCTGACCTTCATAAAAGCTGAAGCTATGATAAGCATGATCTTAGCCGAACATAGGTACTGTGTATCTGGTGTTTTTTCACCTTCGCTCCTTCTGCTCTCTCTTCTTTGCGGTGAGGACTCCGGAAATTCAACTAATTCAGGCTTACATTTTTTTCTCGGGATTGTGAGACATTACCTTCAGCGCCATTCATTGCATTTCTTCTTCCTCCGATAGGGAATTAAACCCATATTGTCTCGTGCTCTGTCGTTGTTCTGGTGTGTGTTATGGGGTGATGTTCGTGGAGATGTTTGTTCTCCAGGTGCCTCAATCTTAACATTTAGTTATACAGTGTGGTTGATGATTATCCGTGGGGAATTTTGTCTTGGACCAAAACTCGAGAAGAAGTAACTGTGCGAGTGCGTCGAGACGCACATGTTGTAAAACCTCCTCGTAGAATTGTTGCAGGGAGTTAGCGGCGTGACCTACACAGTGCACTTGGTGGCGATGAGGAAGTTGGTGTATCACCATCAATATGAATTCCTCATCTGACTCAGGCGAGTTCATCTGCCGGGTACGCTCGTACGTTGTCAAGTGGCTCTCAAGAGAATTGTGGCAACTCGGAAAAAACTTTTCACTCAAGAGTCCTAACACGCAACTCTCTCTGAATTTTTCGGCTCCCGAATTTTCCACGGAAAGCTTGACAGAAGAACACTCAATACGAACCCATAGCGTCGCGTTCCATCTCCCACCAATGAGATGTGCTGTCTTTTAAAGCAATATCTATGTACTGCAAATGCTTGTTGGTTGGAACTTTGTTAACTTCAAAATACTTATGCAACCGACTGAGAAACGATGCAGGATTTTCACTTTCCTCACCCCTAAATGTAAGCAATTCTTCCATAAGTAGATGAGCAGAAGGTTGCATTGGAATATGCTGCATGGATGGACTTTGCGTAACCAGTGTGGTAGTGTTAAGAGTTCACAGCTGAGACTATTTCCACTCTAACTTGAGAGCATTAATAGCTTGCTCAAGCCCTTAGGAAACTACTGTCTATGCATGTCCGTGTTTCATATCTTAGATTGATAGGGCTTAAATGTCTTATTGACAGGAAGGTCATTAGAGACTGAGCAAGTTGTTCAGAGAAGCAGGAATTTTGGCCATGACCTGTATTGAGGAACCATCCAAGCATTTGCCTGGAGTGATTTTGGAGAGCCGTGGAGAACCATTTAGGATGGCTGGACCGGGAATCAAACCCAGATCCTCCAAATGTGAGTGCAGTGGCTTACGTAGCCGCTGCAGTGATATCATATATTAAGTTAACTTTTTAATAGTGGCTTGAAAGTTATGTCCTTCATGGAGAAGAGGGGGAGGGGAGGATTGACCTGACATGCATNGGAGTTTGTTGGTGAGACGGGACTGAACGCCTGCTGAACCGGGACTGTTGCAGGCTCCTTCCAGTGCTCGCCAGACGATGACTACCTCTCCCCGCAGCACAAGTTTGGTTGTCACATGGGCGGCAAGCCCCTCAGCATGCGACGTGGCCCCGGCCGGCCCCGTAAGGAGAAGGAGTGCTACTCCACCATGCGCTCCCCCAAGAAGTCGCTCGAGCTCAAGATGAAGAAGTGGAAGAGGTATGCATTTTTATTTTATTTTAAGATGTAGCAGTAGTTGAAGTAAATTTGCCATACCTGCTTCGTAGTTAGTCGAACACCGTGGCTTATATCCACGGCAGTGTTCATTTTTGTACTTGGTGAAAGTATAGGGCCTACGTACGTAATCGGCATGAAAACTGCAACTAAGTATTTTTCCTTGTAGTGATCAGTAAGGANGAAAGTATAGGGCCTACGTACGTAATCGGCATGAAAACTGCAACTAAGTATTTTTCCTTGTAGTGATCAGTAAGGAGTTATGGTTATATGGTGAATAGCAAAGACCTGCAAATTGTGCGTTATTATTTAATGACAAGTGATATTTAAACACATGTACATTTGCACTTCCTTCGTTATTCGATTGTTCTTTATTTGAAATGCAGTAAGCAGCTTTGTGCCAACTCTGTAGTGGTGTGAGCGAATCACGTGTCTTTCAGTCAGAAGGGAATTGCTTTACGTTTCGGGATCAGCCAATCAACATAGGGCGCCGACTCAAGTACATACTGTACAAAATTGTGAAGAAAACCGAAATAGCATTAGACATCAAGTCTAACACTTAAATTTAAGTTTAAAAAAAAATTAAAGGAATAATTTAATTTGCAAAATATGACAGACAATTNTCAAGTCTAACACTTAAATTTAAGTTTAAAAAAAAATTAAAGGAATAATTTAATTTGCAAAATATGACAGACAATTTGTACTTGAAATTTATGAACCAAGTGGTGGTAAAAAATAATACAGATTTATGAACCAAGTGGGGGAAAAAATAANTTTGTACTTGAAATTTATGAACCAAGTGGTGGTAAAAAATAATACAGATTTATGAACCAAGTGGGGGAAAAAATAATACAGGGTGATTCTAAAATCATGGGACAAACATTGAGGAGTGGTAGATCTCACTAAAACAAACAATTATTGTATAGGAATATATGGGCGGGAGTGACGCGTTGAGGCACAAACACAAAAATAACACATGAAATGCAACACATTGTTTATTTACAACGTCGCCGCTAAATGCCTTTTTACAGCAATGTTTATAATAATTGCTCAAAATTGCTACCACCGACAGTAATGCAAGCTTGGTAGCGTCGGTGGAGTGATTGGCGAACAGATTCAAATACGCCGGGTATTTCACGCACGCCACCATTGTCAGCCAATCACGCCATATGTAGAGGTCGCCAAGCATGCGTGGCTGTTGGTGGATGCATTTCCAGCAACTGTTTTAACATTTCCTGTACTGAATCACTCGTTAAGTATGCTGCTAATGAACATTTTATGTTTCCGTTAATGTGTTATGTTTTGGTGTTTGTGCCTCAACGCGTCACTTCTGCCCATATATTCGTATGCAATAATTGTTTATTTTAGTGAGCTCTACCACCCCTCAATGTTTGTCCCATCATTTTAGAATCATTCTGTATAAAGTTTCAACTCTGTGGTTTTGCTAACACACTAAACAAAGGAAAAAAATATAATTAATTTTAATTTGTTAACATCCAGTTTTAGTGAAAATGGTTAATATTAAGTATATAATACTAAGTAGGTTCAATTCAAATGGTAATTTCAATTAAATAAACACAAACTGTAAAAGAAAATACAAAAATTTTCTTAATTTCCATATTTGAATGATTTTTTATTCTATAAAANTATATTCCTATACAATAATTGTTTGTTTTAGTGAGCTCTACCACCCCTCAATGTTTGTCCCGTGGTTTTAGAATCATTCTGTATAAAGTTTCAACTCTGTGGTTTTGCTAACACACTAAACAAAGGAAAAAAATATAATTAATTTTAATTTGTTAACATCCAGTTTTAGTGAAAATGGTTAATATTAAGTATATAATACTAAGTAGGTTCAATTCAAATGGTAATTTCAATTAGATAAACACAAACTGTAAAAGAAAATACAAAAATTTTCTTAATTTCCATATTTGAATGATTTTTTATTCTATAAAATCATATCCATGCCTTTTTCTAAGAGTATTGTAGAAAGACGCATGTGGTGCATATCCGCGTTCAAGAGAGATGGATTTCTTAATAAAAATAAAATAACTAAATTTTATTGTAATTTATTCACACAGCTATTATTTAAAGCATTAATCTAGCTATCTCCACAATTACTCTTTTTTTTTCTCAAAGAGTGTAGTATTTAATGTCTAACTAAAGTCCTTCTCTATCTGTCTGTTTGGTTGTAGTCAATTAACTCACACTCATCTTTAACACATGTTCAGTCCGTCTGTTGCCATAATTTGTAATATCTTTTACTCACATATCCAGTCTTTCAACTCACCTGTCATAGCATGTGATAGCGAATATTTGCTTTATGTGGTTCATTGTCTGAGATTTATGTTGTGTATGCAATCCTGTACCTTCAAAATGTCTGCTAGCTGGAAGTCCCACACTCAGCCAACCTTAACGAACGAGCTCTACCAGCCCTGAGCGTTGTTTTTGCAGCAGTAACATGTACGTGCGCGGGATTGTGAAACTGCCCCAGCATCGCAAGGACGACTTGCGGGACGTCTCGCTGCACGGTGAAGAAGGGGACATGCCGTCGGAACCACCGAGCCCAATCCGGCTGCTGGAAGACGCCGGGTCGTCGGGCATCATGACTGATGACGTGGCGGAAGGATTGAGCAGGGCGAGCGAGAAAATGTCTGCCCCCGAGGAGCCACCTTATTTCCCTGAACAGTGGTGAGACTGAGTCATCATACAGGATTCCTTCTAGAATATTTATTTTGAGATATGTTGGTATATTTGCAGTGCTGATATCCAGTGGGTCCAGTGATAATTTTTCATTCATTGATACTGCTGTTCTTTCGAGTAAATTTTAGAACCTCAGAACAAAATTTTTAAACTAGCAAGTTAAAGTATGATAGGTTTTTAATTTGACTGAGGACTTAACACTGTATTCATTAATTTCATCTGTTACCTACTCTGTTCAGAACTGACACATTTGCATCAGTTTATATTTACTCTCTATAATTGTAACTCTGAAATTCTCAAATATATACATATATTTAATTTTTTTTTTTTGCCACAAAAATATTATACACATTACGGTTTAATTTTTTTAAGCTCTCTTGAAAACTCGCAAAATANTATATTTAATTTTTTTTTTTTGCCACAAAAATATTATACACATTACAGTTTAATTTTTTTAAGCTCTCTTGAAAACTTGCAAAATGAATTGGAAATCTAATTGAAAATTGGTGAACATAATGTTGGGATTGATTGGTTATCTGAATTTTGCATGTTGCTCCAAACGGTAACCACGCATTTTCCTCCACACAGTGTGATGAATCATAAGGCTGGCTTCGGATAACAGGCCTGGATCTCCGATAAGGTGGCCAGTTCCACTCTATGCCAACCCCGACCCATTTGTGTTGCCTTTTGCTCATCTAAAAATTAAGCACAAATTCTTCTGTCTTTACGAAATAATCATCATCATCCTTTCCTGTTTCCAGCCTACGGCTGTATCATCCTCAAATGCAGCCATCTGCTTCTGTCTCTCGACCATTCCTTCTCCTTCGGTTGTGCTCCGCTCTCTGGCTCTCTGCAGCACTCTTGCCGTTATCTGCTGGAGTCACTTCCTCCTTGGTCTTCCTTGGGACCTACAGTATTTCATACAGAGTTCCTTCTCTCTCCTGGGTGCCATTTCCCTTGCTGTACGTTAAACCACACCATGTCATCCTTGATTTCTCTGTTATTAAAAAAAAAAATCATGGTCTCGCTTATCACCACATCAGTTTTGGAGGCTTAAGCTGAATATATTGTGAGTGCAGCTCATATACGAAACATCTCTCACAGTGTGCACCGTATGTGAGCAGGTTGTTGTAAGCTCCAACCACCCGCATCTTGCATATACCGTATTCACCCGAATATAAGACTATGTTTTGTTCCAAATTTCACTTTCAAAAATTTAGGGGTCGTCTTATTATCTCATCACAAAAAAATTGAGGTTAATATTTATGCTTAGGTAATAGTAATATCACTTAGTTCATGGTTTCCGGAGAAATATTCTAATCTTTCTTAAAACACAAATTTGGTTAATATTATCAAAAGAAATAAAACAATCACAACAAAAATTGAGGCTAATTTCAATTTCCGCCATGTTTTTCTTCCAATAGGTTGGTTCTGTGACTGGTCTTTAATCCAGGTGTGCAGATATTTCTATTTACAGCAAAACCACCTGACAAAACCACCGCAAAAATATTGGTACAAGTATTAAATATGCATAAACGGGTCACTGCATTGCATTACAATACAGGTGGTTATGTTTGGTTAGGTTGTGTTTACCAAAGATACAGTTGTAACATGGTGGTAAACTAAACATCTTGTGATCTAGAGTAGCTACGTGATCACCAAAATGGCATCATGTCTGTGAACGCGAGTGATCTAAGTAGTTTGATGACCGACTTTAGCACTGACGTTCAACATTCCGAGGGTGAACACGTGTGGAGTTGACAGTGCAAGATAGTAGCTGTATCTCCTGGTCGAAGCCATTTTCCAGTTTCGTGTTAAACGTACTGGTAAATGAGCACGTCTTAATTAATTATGAGTGACCACATTTAAAAAAAAAAGGTTCATCGATGTTGCGACTAAGAAAATTTGAACGTCGTAGTTATGATGCAAATTTTAAACTAATGGTGGTTGCTATGCAAAAATGCATTATAATTGTGCTGCAGCCAGGCGTTTTTACGTTACCGGAGCAAATGTTTGTCAGGATCATTCTACTGGGGAGTCTGATTCAAGTGATGAATAATTGACACACAGTTTTTTTTTTAATACTGCATTCTTTCTTTTTCTTGTACATAAGGTTTTATGACTGGTACGCTTTTACCTATTTTACTTATATTAAAAATGGTTTTCATGGTATATTTGACTTTTGAGTTTTTTTTATCATCATGGTCTGTNAACATTCCCAGGGTGAACACGTGTGGAGTTGACAGTGCAAGATAGTAGCTGTATCTCCTGGTCGAAGCCATTTTCCGGTTTCGTGTTAAACGTACTGGTAAATGAGCACGTCTTAATTAATTATGAGTGACCACATTTAAAAAAAAAAGGTTCATCGATGTTGCGACTAAGAAAATTTGAACGTCGTAGTTATGATGCAAATTTTAAACTAATGGTGGTTGCTATGCAAAAGTGCATTATAATTGTGCTGCAGCCAGGCGTTTTTACGTTACCGGAGCAAATGTTTGTCAGGATCATTCTACTGGGGAGTCTGATTCAAGTGATGAATAATTGACACACAGTTTTTTTTTTAATACTGCATTCTTTCTCTTTCTTGTACATAAGGTTTTATGACTGGTACGCTTTCACCTATTTTACTTATATTAAAAATGGTTTTCATGGTATATTTGACTTTTGAGTTTTTTTTATCATCATGGTCTGTNTACCTATTTTACTTATATTAAAAATGGTTTTCATGGTATATTTGACTTTTGAGTTTTTTTTATCATCATGGTCTGTCAATAAGTATTTGTGGCAAAATTGAATTTTTCCCCATTAGCAAAGGGAAAATGTAGGGGGTCGTCTTATATTCAGGTGAATAAGGTATCTTCCTTGTACTAGGGGAGCAGCGTGCGAGTGTAGAAGAGTTTGGTTTTGTCATGTTGGCACACGTGTAACTAGCTGGGAAAAATTTCTTGTGCAGAACAGCCAATCATAAGTCGTGCTCGTAGTGTCTGCTAATGGTTATTCTTTACTTTTTAACCCCGGCTTTGTTGTTGAACGCAGTGGTTGAAATGAATAAAAGATCAAATGAGCAGAAGTGTATTCTTTTGGAATCCATTGAAATTAAAAATGACTTTGTTCAGTGAATATGTTTATTTTAACAAAAATGTATATTGCTTGCAGTAACCTTTTAAATATCACATGAAACCATTAATAGTCTCTCAACATGTAGGAAACCATTTAATTTCAAACAGCTAATTGTAATTAATTTCATAAGACAGGAGTATTATATTTTTAAATAAATGAGCAAGATTTCTTTTAGTTTGTCATTTATAAATACTAGCAGCAGGTTGATCCCATAACGTTAGTTTATTTATATTTTACATTTCTGTATGTTATTATTTCTGTATGTTACGTGTTTGAGTCGTATTGTATTGGGTTTTGGCAAGCAAAAAAATAGACTGTGCATGCGTATTAAGCGAGGATGTGATAAAAGAAACACCATTAGCATCAAACCTACATGATAGTACAACTCACCGCCATGATGCTTCACGATTGACTGGCTGCCGGTTTGCTGGCCCAGGGCCACCAACTCTTGCGAAGCAGCGCTGCACAGTTTGTGGCCACCAACAATGCAAAAATTGTGGCAGTGCAGGAGATTCAAATTACTTAGTCCACATACCAAGAGAGTACATCACAAAAACAGCGTGGAGAAAAATTTACATACGTACAGGTCGAAACAGTATTGCCGAAGTATTTCTAACTGATTTCATTTGGGCCACAAATGTTGTCGATTTACATGACATGCGTTACAGTTAGTGTTTGAATTTCATAAGAACCGGACGGTTTCTACAGTAAACATATACAAGTATGATTTATATTTTCAGGCAACAGGAATTTTGCCCAAGGCAAAAATTTTGTCGGTAATCGTTTATTATTTTACAGTACTAGAAACAATTAAAGAAATCAATATTTTGAATACACGTTTAATGATATTACTGTCAGTTCATTGATAATATTATTTTATTTATATTATTAACATTAGGATCTTATTATTTTGTACCTTTACAGTAAAATTTTTAAAATTTGAATAAAATTACATGCAAAAAAAGATAATAAAATCTTTTGGTTCCACAGGGTTTTGAACACACAATGTGTAAAATATCAGATCATCACTGTCACGGTAGCCACTACACTATTTACAATGTTAACGGTAATGGAATGAAAGTGCGTATGTACTGTTGTGCAGTTGAAGTTTCGAGATTACGTGTGCAATGATAAATAATATTTTGAATGCTTCAACCTATAATGTCGCTGCACTTTATGCATAATTATACTAAACTTTTTTATAATTTCTTTGTAAGCAAGTTTCTGTCCACGGAAGCACCAGTTCAGTATGTACCATGCTGTTTGTTAAAAATGCTTCTCGTATATGAATATCTTTCTCGCACGGTACATACCCGAGAGATAGCCCACTCAGACGGTCTAGACATATACGATGGCTCTCGTACAGTGTGAGCTTGGCATCTTCCAAAACCACTCATGTTAGGGTCATGTGACTGAGCCATTAGCATACGAGTGCAGCTGCAGTTTTAACCCATTAATCCCGTTTTGCCTCGTAACTGCTAGCAAATTTCCTCGTTAATTAATTTATGTAGCTTTGGATTTCTGATCTTCATAACATGTAGCGTATTTACCCAAATGCAAGACAATTCAAATTGCAAGATGATCTCAGATTTTTCATACTCTGTTCACAGGAAAAATCTTTTTGATAGGCAATATCCACCAATAAAAATTTGAGGCACAAAAATTTTAATTATTTTGTCTTAATTTTGAATAAAATTAAAAAAAAACTTTTCTACCGCTGTTACTATTGTAGAATAAAATCAGAGAAATATGTCCCTTNATTTTGAATAAAATTAAAAAAAAACTTTTCTACCGCTGTTACTATTGTAGAATAAAATCAGAGAAATATGTCCCTTTAACCAGTTTTCTTGTACAAAAAAAAAATCACATTTCACTCACTGTCATCACTAACATACAATAGAATGAAAGGAATAAAACATTTCTTAAACAATATTTTGTAATATCATTGATGCCTATCTTTATAACCTCTACAGTGATGGGAAGTCCTTTGTTTTGCTTCTCCTGCGTTTATTGAACAACTGTTCTTTCCAGTTTAGTGAANCTATCTTTATAACCTCTACAGTGATGGGAAGTCCTTTGTTTTGCTTCTCCTGCGTTTATTGAACAACTGTTCTTTCCAGTTTAGTGAAACAACCCCTTTTTGGTCTGCAAAAAGCCTTGCAGGTAGAATTAGCATTTTTTAAAGTTTTTCTTTCATCTTTCACCATTTTCAGATGTTGTCGTCAGAAATCCCGTGATGCTGAGCAGTCGCACTGTTCTTGCTTCATTCTGCATGTCTTATAATCAATTTCAATTTAAAATTTGCGTTGTGTTAGACCCAAAGATTACGAGAAACGAAGAACTAGATGTTCTGCATCTTTCCACATTATCCATTTCATCTGNTAGACCCAAAGATTACGAGAAACGAAGAACTAGATGTTCTGCATCTTTCCACATTATCCATTTCATCTGCTACCGCTTTAACAATTGGCAATGTACGGTGTTCGTGTTCAACGTAAACAATGTCATAGATGTAATATCAATGTGAACACATCCAGACTTCCATATTAAGCGATCAATATATTGAGATGAATGAGCTTGGCAACCTTCATACAGAAAATAATGGTGCCTGGTTAGGCTAAACGCTAGAATGTGCTGCGCGTAGCTCGAGCTAGTAACGTTTTTGGAACATACACCCCCTGTGATGTAGATATCTATGACGTTTTCTTCCCGACATGTTGACACTATGCTCTGTTTACATTATGTTCGCGGTTGGAAGTCGAGTACCGCATGTCCATACTTTGTGGCATTAAAAATAATTATTATTCAACATTTTTTCCAGCGAAAACAATATTATTAGCCTAAAAATCAATAACTGACACATATGTAAACATTTTGCTGGGAAATCATTACCAAAACATTCTGAAATAACCCTACTATGTGAAAGCAAGACGAATTTGAAAGTGACTTGGGGTACACCTATGTAACCATATCTCCCACACACATTTAGAATGCATCTTCTTGCCGTCTTCTCCTGAACAGTTTAGTAGTTTCTTGCGTTTCCTTCCACAATAATCCTTTCTGTAAATGAAAGGGAAATGAAAATACACTTTTGGTTCTCGCCTGCGACGGTCATGTATGGATAAGAGGAGGTTGGCACTAAGTGAAGCCAGCTGCCCTATGGGAGGCACCGACCTGTCGCTCTGGCCAGCCCGAACAATGGATAAGGTGAGATGAGATGGTGGAGATGTAGCAGAATGAAGACTAGGGAGGCAATGGGAGAGCCCCGTGAANGAATGGATAAGGTGAGATGAGATGGTGGAGATGTAGCAGAATGAAGACTAGGGAGGCAATGGGAGAGCCCCGTGAAAACCCATACGCCACGCCAGTGTCCGTCACACTATATGAGAACCCTCTGCCCAAAAATTTCCTGTCCGTCGAGGTTAGAGAACAAATTGTGGACCTCAGAAATGGGAGGGTCGCTGTCCGCCCACCTCTGAGGTCCCGGGTTTGATCCCAGACATGCAAGATTTGTGTTATTGTTTAGCAACGGGCTAGACTTCACTTCCATATACCTAAGCAAATTTTTTTAATTTTATTGGCTACTGGAAACTATTTGGCATTATTTACCTGTGTGAGTGCCTTATTGAACTTTGGTGGTTCTATCTGAAAGCTTTTACCATTTACCATTGCCCATAAGTGTCCTTGGGACGTGCTACNATTTTGAATAAAATTAAAAAAAAACTTTTCTACCGCTGTTACTATTGTAGAATAAAATCAGAGAAATATGTCCCTTGAACCAGTTTTCTTGTACAAAAAAAAATCACATTTTACTCACTGTCATCACTAACATACAATAGAATGAAAGGAATAAAACATTTCTTAAACAATATTTTGTAATATCATTGATGCCTATCTTTAGTGATGGGAAGTCCTTTGTTTGGCTTCTCCTGCGTTTATTGAACAACTGTTCTTTCCAGTTCAGTGAAACAACCCGNTTTCCAGTTTAGTGAAACAACCCGTTTTTGGTCTGCAAAAAGCCTTGCAGGTAGAATTAGCATTTTTTAAAGTTTTTCTTTCATCTTTCACTATTTTCAGATGTTGTCGTCAGAAATCCCGTGATGCTGAGCAGCCACGCTGTTCTTGCTTCATTCTGCATGTCGTATAATCAATTTCAATTTAAAATTTGCATTGTGTTAGACCCAAAGATTACGAGAAACGAAGAACTAGATGTTCTGCATCTTTCCACATTATCCATTTCATCTGCTACCGCACTTTAACAATTGGCAATGTACGGTGTTCGTGTCCAACGTAAACAATGTCATAGATGTAATATCAATCTGAACACATCCAGACTTCCGTATTAAGCGATCAATATATTGAGATGAATGAGCTTGCCAACCTTCGTACAGAAAATAATGGTGCCTAGTAAGGCTCAACGCTAGAATGTGCTGCGCGCAGCTCGAGCTAGTAACGTTTTTGGAACATACACCTCTTGTGATCTATGACGTTTTCTTGCCGACATGTTTACACTATGCTCTGTTTATGTTATGTTCGCGGTTGGAAGTCGAGTACCGCATGTCCATACTTTGTGGCATTAAAAACAATTATTATTCAACATTTTTTCCAGCGAAAACAATATTATTAGCCTGAAAATCAATAACCGACACATATGTAAACTTTTGCTGGGAAATTATTACCAAAATGTCCTGAAATAACCCTAATATGTGAAAGCAAGACGAATTTGAAAGTGACTTGGGGTACACCTATGTAACCATATCTCCCACACACATTTAGGATGCATCTTCTTGCCGTCTTCTCCTGAACAGTTTAGTACTTTCTTGTGTTTCCTTCCACAATAATCCTTTCTGTAAATGAAAGGGAAATGAAAATACACTTTTGGTTCTCGCCTGCGACGGTCATGTATGGATAAGAGGAGGTTGGTACTAAGTGAAGCCAGCTGCCCCATGGGAGGCACCGACCTGTCGCTCTGGCCAGTCTGAAGAATGGATAAGGTGAGATGAGATGGTGGAGATGTAGCAGAATGAAGACTAGGGAGGCAATGGGAGAGCCCCGTGAAAACCCATACGCCACGCCAGTGTCCGTCACACTATATGAGAACCCTCTGCCCAAAAATTTCCTGTCCGTCGAGGTTAGAGAACAAATTGTGGACCTCAGAAATGGGAGGGTCGCTGTCCGCCCACCTCTGAGGTCCCGGGTTTGATCCCAGACATGCAAGATTTGTGTTATTGTTTAGCAACGGGCTAGACTTCACTTCCATATACCTAAGCAAATTTTTTTAATTTTATTGGCTACTGGAAACTATTTGGCATTATTTACCTGTGTGAGTGCCTTATTGAACTTTGGTGGTTCTATCTGAAAGCTTTTACCATTTACCATTGCCCATAAGTGTCCTTGGGACGTGCTACGCAAATTGCCGGCCAATGGCGCAAGTCAAACGAGTTTACACTATCTTGGAGTTGAGTCTGCAGTTATGTAATAATGTGAATTTTGCAAGTCCCTGCAAGTTACTAACCAACCGAGCCAGCCCGTTGATCTCCCTTTCCANCTTATTGAACTTTGGTGGTTCTATCTGAAAGCTTTTACCATTTACCATTGCCCATAAGTGTCCTTGGGACGTGCTACACAAATTGCCGGCCAATGGCGCAAGTCAAACGAGTTTACACTATCTTGGAGTTGAGTCTGCAGTTATGTAATAATGTGAATTTTGCAAGTCCCTGCAAGTTACTAACCAACCGAGCCAGCCCGTTGATCTCCCTTTCCGTGAAGGATGTTTGCAAACAGAACTGATTTTGCTTTATGATGAAACGTGTGTTGGTGTGTGCTCGCGGCAGGCCGGGGAAGGTGTGCGCGCTGTGCAACCTGGGGGAGCGGACGCAGCTGGGTCAGGGCGAGCTGCTGAGGCTGGCATGCGTGGAGGGCTTCATCCCAGATCGGGGACGCATGGGAGACCCTGGGGCTAGCCCCTCCAGCGAGTCTGTCATCAGCGACACCCCTAGCGGCGGCGACAAGAGTCCTCGTGCTGTCACCGTGCGTCGCCAAAAGAGCATCTCTAAGCGGTAAGTATTGGTCTCCACCTCGTGCACTTTGAGTGCGTTTGATCTGCGACTTTCTGGTAATTTGTGTGCCAAAATTTTGAGACAGGATTATTTTCTAGCATTTTTCCATAACTGTAATGAGACAGTTTAATTTGAGGAAGTAACTTACCTAAAGGTTTTTGACTCGAAACATTGTATGTTTAAAAAGTCTCAATTTCAAGATAACTAATGTAGAAATTGATTAAGATATTTTTGATAATGTTTTACAATTGGCTGCTCTGAAAAAGCTTATATATTGGTCAGTCTCTTGCTCCTTTTATTCGTATTTTCTTTTAATTATTTTTGTGTTAGTATTTTATTATTTTATTTTTACTTAGAAATTGGTGTTAATAATTTTGTTTGAAAATTCCGACTTTGGGAATTGCAAACTTTTATCGGTATTCAAGCTTATTCTTTTTCTTATTTCAATTTAAATCCTTCAGAATAGACTGGATATAGTAAAATTCTGATAGAATATACTTCACATTAACATGTCTTTTACTTTAATGTACAATTTTCAAGTATCTTTCACTATAACCTAAGATTTTTAATTCTCATCCAAAGACTTTATGTAAACCATATAATAATACATATTTCACTTTAACATACTAAATTTAAATATACAGTACAATGAATATTATTTTTCTTGGTGTCTTCCAAAATGGGATTAATGGAAGTGTTCATACATGTTTTGACAGAAAGGTATTTATGTTTTAACCATTTCCAACCTAACTCGAGTTTTGTTTACCAACCTAACACGTAAAAAAAAAAAGCAGTTATATTCAGTACATTGTTTACTGATTAGCTACAAAAAAAGTACAGTAGGGCACTTTTTTAGTTCTTGAACATTTTACTGTGGTGTGAACGTCACCGTTACGTGTAAGTTAAAAATATATATAAGTGCTAATATATCGAAATTTTTATATTATGTAAACTTCTGTGGCATTTTGTGTGTTTCATTGTTTAATCATACAATTCCAAGAATTCTAAAAATATATTTTGTGTGAATTTAACATTTTAGGAACTCGTCATCAATTGGCTATTATGGAGAACCTTTGGATGAACTGAGTATGGTGGGATTTTTGGATGAGCCTGATGTTGGCATTATTTTCGAGGCCACGGGTAAGTCACTTAATTGTTTATACGCAGACTCTTCAGGTCTAAGCCCTTTAAACTTTTCACTGCCTGCTGGTGAAAATGCAAGACAGATAAATTCCAATGCTAATTGAAGGCAGGTAATGAGGTTCCGGTGTTGGGTTACAGAACTTTATTAGCTGCACATAATGATGTTTGCTTTAACCAACTTGCAGGATGCCAAATACAGGAAAAAAAATTGTTTCTTAATTTGATTTTTGATGGAATGTCAGTGCGCTGAGTACAGTGGAACCTTGCCATAACGACAGCCGACGATGGTGAGATAAATTATCACTATAACCAAAGTATACTTTGCATCATAATTTCCTGTGCAAACTGTATTTTCGAATGCCGTTATCCACACAGAAACTTATATTGTGTCTACCATAAATACAATGGATCACATTTGACAGCGGCATTTCTCATGCGACCATCATCCACCTAAAGAATTTTTAGATTAGAATAAGCGATAATACTTGAGAAAACATATTTTATCAACCCTTATTTAATTTATTAATCTTGTAATCTGATCTGTCCTGTGCTGTAAGCACTTACTTTCACTTCCTAGAACAGCGGCCCTTGTTTGACCACATTTGAAAAGTAAAAAAATGTAGAAGCTGGATGCCTATAGTCGGCAGATGAACCAACTGATAAGTGTAACAATCTTTTGCTCTTCTAGTGGCCGTATTTGGAATGACCATATCTCTGTCACTTTTTGTTTGGGTATCTCTCTTTGTTGTTTACTTCCTCCCCTCTGCTAGCTGGTGAAGCTATCTGTATTTGTGTCCACCGCGCTGTGTTTCCATGAATGGAGCTTCGTCTGACAACAGGGCATAGCTGACAAAGGAAAGAGGGGAATGAAGAGGTACATAGTAGGGTATTGAAGGAGATGAGACACATTCCTCTCATGTCCTTTCACCTGTTTGAGGGAAGGAAAAGTCATTAACACTTTTTTTGACCTCTGCCTGACGTATTTGGAGACCAAAAATAAAAATATCTACACATGTTTCAATTCATAACAATGAGATGCTATCCTTACAGCAAGCGAGTACACAAAAAGGGTCTCATTTTATTCCTTACCCTTCTATGCAATGTAGAACATGATGTTGCTGTAAAAAATTACGGCTACAGCCACTGTATTATATGTTTAATTGAATATTCAGATTTTTTAACTTCATCACCTTCTACTTAACAACTTCAGAAAAAGAGAATATTTTGTCTGTGATATTGTAGTTCAGCAGTACAGAAATTATGTATATTGTGTATTACAGTTTACACTTTATTTCATATACAACATAAGCATAATTTCAATTATGTTTAGGTATTTATTAGTGTCTGTAAGATGGAATCTTTTACAGTCCAGTTGAAAAAGCAGATGGATACTCATAACAGAAAGGGCAAAGAGTACAAAGGGATATGGGTTACATCCTACCATTTAAAAAACTACAAATTTTCTTTGTTGACGCGTGCTGCATACTGCTTTATTCTAAAGCGCCTCTGTCACACCCCTGCCATCACAAACCAGCACTCCTGATGAGAAAATAGCACACGAGTTCGTATGTTCTGCGCCTGAGAGGGCGGCGATGCAACCCGCCGCAACCGAGTAGCCCCTTAAGGCGCATTACTTTGAGGCCGGCTCGGCAGCGAGCATACATGGCCATGCAGCGGCGGAGTAAGGAAGGGGTTGTACTCGTGGCGGCTGCGCACAAAGTTTGTTGCAAAGATATAGTGGCGACGCGCCATCCAAACTTATGTTGATGCCGGTGACCTCAAGGAAGAGGTCGCCTACTGGAGCACTCGCTCCTGTCCCGCTGCAAGCACTGAAGGGCCAGACAGCTGAAGGAAGCTGCCAGCAGAGGCCACCTTGCCGCCGAACTGATCCAAACCCCAAAGGGAGACTCCAGTTGAGAACGACATGCTGACGAGTCCCAGCTGAGAGGCCGTGAAGGGCCACCCAGCTGACCTAACCTCAACCTGCCGCCGGAGCAACCCTAGCAGGAGCCACAAACAGCTAAGTGCTGGAGGGGCTTCTTGAGTACTTCTGTGTCCGACGCCTATCATCCTTAACTATCAGGATCATGAGTGGGTTTACGTGTCTAGTAACGATGGTATTTGATCCCACCCTTAAGGCCTCCAACTTGCTGGGTACAGACTCGGGCAGTGTGATGGTTTTACGCCGAATAAAATCATACTATCTAACCCACAACTGGACTGCCGTACTTATTTGTTGACTTTGTTTAGTCTATCACTGGTAAGTATTGCTTCCCCCTCTCTTTTGGGGGAACTAGAACAGAAGGAGCGACCACCGTCTCGAGATGCCACCTACATATCGCAGCTGCCATCAGTTGCAGACCCACCTCTCCCCTGGTAAGAACAGTGACACCTCCTACCCCTCCCCTGCCGCAGAGGACAACAGTCACCCTGGAAGAACAGTATAATCGTACACCAAATTACCCCTGAAAACGCATCACCCTTAAGGCCACAGAGAAAGATAGAGTAGAGAAAAGGAGATGAAGCATTACTCGAGGTTTCAACCCTCGACTCCCAAGGCACCCGTAGTATGCGCCAGAGAGGTAAGTCGAACCCTACAAATCATCCTGTGTATCACAGGGAACAAGTAGCATCATTGTTATGTATTTAAGGTGTTATTTGCTTGTGGGTGGTTCATAAGCACAGCTTCCTTTATGTATCTCTTATTGTTAGCTCAAATAAAAAGGTCTTGGTATACTTATTCAAAAAAATTGTAGCAGCATTGTGTCTGGAAAGACTTGATTGTGACGAGAGAATAGTTTAATTGGATGTGTGATGGCTGGGATGCTTTGCGCTTCACCTAGTCTACAGGGGAGTTTCTTTGTGGGTTCAGGCTGAGAACCCTGGGTGGCCTTATGGGCTAATTACTGTGGGTGCGCATTAGCTCGGAGGAAGCCGGTGTACAGATTCGGCTTGGTCTGTCAGCGGCAAGCTATGTAAACGTCTAAAACGGCATGGTTGGCACTGGATGCTGGCTTACCACCTGTAGACTGGCGCTGTAGCTGACCGTTGGCAGGCTGCGGTGGACGACTCCCCGTGCTCCGTCCAGGGGCAGCTGGCGTGCGGCTGGAGCTGGTTGGTCCTGGGGCTGCTGGGCTCCGGGTGCGGCGGCAGGCGGTGTTGGCGAGGCCCAGTCCCACGGGCAGTCCGAGCCAGAGGCTGACAATGACTGGATGCAGTGTCCCATCAGTCTGCTGAGGTGGCTCAAATAAATGACATGGGGAGCTGAGGAGAGAGACCCCTGTAGTCGGCGGGTGGCTTGTGCCTGATCCTGAGCGGAGGAAAGGATGAAGGCTAACTGGGATGGGTTACCCGGCTATTGGTTGGCTGTTGGAGCCATAGGTGCCTTCTTTTTGGCTCCTCGTTGGGTGAATGGCATGGGGTTAGGTACTAAGGGTCGTCGCAGCAAGCAACGGGCAGGTGACAGAAATTCCCTAGCTAGAGTACCCAGATGCAATGTCACACAGCGTCAGTCCTAGCGCTCCAACCGGCGAATCTCACGTGGTGGATGGAGTGGGTTAGCTGACTCAGGTGGTCCAGTTGCTTCATCATGGAGTGTACCTAGTAGGTGGCTCTACCGTACGTGTGCGCCAAGGCGCACTGGGCCCACAGTATGGGTGGTTGGCGAATCGTGTGGTGTTTTGCGATGTACGTACTACACATTTAAGGGAGCCCGCAGTCCTACTTTAATATCGGCAATGGTTTGACAAGACCCGGTTACCTGCCGCTCCCTTGGGTTACGGAATTTACCGGGAGGGGTGGGGGGTGATACTAATCACCCTTGGAATTAGAAGGCAGTGTGTCGACGTGAATGTATTTATTCTTGGGAGAATAAACACGGTGACTCGTACTAACTCCTAGGCTGTTGTAGTTTATCAAGCAACCGGTGGAAGTTATGTTGCTAACAGATGAAGGTGACCTGTTAAAGCATAGAGCAATTCTAGAACTAATAAACAGTCGCGACAACGACTCAAACTTACTGTTGTCTAGTGTGGTCCTGAAGGGAAGGGGATAAGCACTCCCAAGTGGAGTGTGTGTCTCGGGACTTGAAGCAAGCTTCACTGATAGAAAATCTTGTTGAGGCAGAGAGCCCTAGCACGGCAGTGGTAGGACGAGCTGCTGAGTTGCCAAGGCAGAGGAAGCCAATACGATGACAACTCGACGTCAACTTGCGTCCTGGGGGCTTGTCTGCCTTAAATACTGAATGGAGTCTTCCTTCTGTATTCTTTGGGTTATTCGGGCATCTTCGGCCGGCCGGCTCCTCCCTGTGTGGGCAGCGTCGTCCCTTGCAGCACACTCTTGGCAAGAGTTGGAAGCAGGGTAGCTCTGTGTCGCAGGTGGTATCATGACGCTCAGTTAGCGGCAGGCCGGCTTCGTTCAAGTGGTTAGCCAGGGGCGCATGATTGACGTGCGTATTTACTGTTACTGGCAACGGGATGTAGTATTCATCTTCAGGACGTAGAAGTCCGGGTTCGATCTCTCGTGTGGGTGTCATGACTTCCCATCGGCTGAATTGAAGTTGTAGATGTATACAAGTATATTGCCAGCTACGCATCGTGTGTCTAATTTATAGAATTTTGGAACTGAGAAATTGTGAATTAAATGTTGGGTTGAGATATTTGAACAGCTCTTAACTAGGTTTTGAGAGCAAATAAGGGTGAAATGAGGTGGAGAATGGATCAGTGCTGGAATGCAAGAGCAGGGGGATATGGGAGATTCCAGAGAAAACCTGCTGACCAGCAGCATCCTCCTGTACAATTCTCACTTGTGAAAATCCTGGAGTGACCTGGCCTGGTATTAAACCGGGTTCTCCTTGGTGGTAGGAGCAGTCTAATTGTGAATTGAAGATTAATAGAATGTTGAAGTAGGTACCTCAAATAAAAATGTTTCACACGACACTGTTTTGTCTTCTTTCTACAAGATAATCCAGGTTGGAAATAAGCATGGCACACCTGCAGTTAGAAGTCGGGTAAGAAATGTCACAGCTGTAAGACTTAGGAAGGTAATACAAAACTGGAAGACGTGTTGTTTGTCGGCAGGGAACTTCTATGTGCATCAGTGGTGTGCGATGTGGTCTGTTGGGGCAACACGCTCGGACGACCCGGTAATGGAGACGGTTGGCGAGGCTGTCCTGCAGAGCTCATCACGACGCTGCTCATACTGCGGGCGGTTTGGTGCGAGCATCACCTGCACTGTGGGAACCTGCCAACGCTGCCTTCATCTGCCGTGTGCTGCCGCCTGTGGTGCCTTCCAGGACTGCAAGACCATGACCCTGGTCTGCATGCAACACCTCGACCAGGTCCCCCTGCTCAGTGAGTTCGCTCTGCCTACCTCAGTGCATTCTTCCTGGTCTACATGTAGTACCTTGGCCATATTCCCTTCATAGATGCTACCGATTTCAGTGCACTCTTTGCCATTTCCCTTAAACTACTCACATGCTCTGCTGTCTGCACTGACGTTAGCAAACGTGCATACGTGACAGCNCCTTTGCCATTTCCCTTAAACTACTCACATGCTCTGCTGTCTGCACTGACGTTAGCAAACGTGCATACGTGACAGCGCACCACCTTCACCCTATACACAGTATGTTCATTTTTCATGCTTTGTTTCATGTGGTTGCGTATTAGTACACTGACTCACCCATTCTTCCTCGTCCCACTTCTAGAGACCTGCTAGCTTCATACCATCTGCCTATCTGTACTCATCCACTTGCTATCCCACCAGGTTGCTAACCTGTCTGCTCATTTCCACTTTTGCTTGCCAGCTTGCCTGCTCTCACCAGTTCTTGCTCACCTACGTTCACTCCGTCTCTCTTTGTCATCACATTCTAGTTCACCTGTACCTGCGTGTTCAGTCATCCTTACTTTCATTCATTCATTCCATCTCGCTTGGGCATTTCTTCTCGTCTTGTGTAATTTTACAGACTTGCAAAATCATACAATTTTCTTCTGTTAATGCACTCTTAGTTTGGTTGTGAATTCTTTTGAGCTCATGCTGATTCTGTGCATTCATGCATGCTTTTTCAGTTTACTGTATTTGCTTGCTTCAACTCTGCACGTAGTTATTGCAGTGATGTTAAAGGTGCAGAACGTTTTTCTGGTTTGTGTGCAGTAATGAGCGACGTGTCCTGCCGGATATGCTTTGCACTTGGCGATGTTTCCAACCTGATGATGTGCACGGTGTGTGGGAACCACTACCATGGCAGCTGCGTGGGACTGGCTCTACTACCAGGTCAGCTATCAAGAGTGCACTATCAGCATGCTGTATTGTACAACAGGGAAGACACCCNGGACTGGCTCTACTACCAGGTCAGCTATCAAGAGTGCACTATCAGCATGCTGTATTGTACAACAGGGAAGACACCCTGCAATTCACTCCTTACCTTGCAAATTATGTTTCCTGATTTTTATTGTGGATGATAAAAGTAACATCTCGTCCACAAAAAAGTAGTGCATGTTTAGTACTTTTGACATAGGACAGCATTATNAGTGGATGATAAAAGTAACATCTCGTCCACAAAAAAGTAGTGCATGTTTAGTACTTTTGACATAGGACAGCATTATGTGCTTCCCCAGACTGTCTGTCACGTCGTGCACACCACCCCCTTCATCACTACAACGCACCACCGCAGTGTTCATTCTAGTTTGCACCTCCCCTCCCGGCGATTTGGACTCGCCCGGTAACGCGCCGAACATGATCTTGTAGAGCGTTCCAGTGACATTTTATAAACAATTGCAGGGCAACATTTCATTTAATTAATTAGTAAGTTAAAACAAACTCATGGACATGCAAATATCATGAGAAGACAGCCCTTATTATAGTTTTATTATAATTTGTCTTTAAATTAATTCCCATTGTAGCTTCCAGAAATGCGTGTATTAATTTTATAATTTTGAATATTTCTTGTATTGGTGTGTTAAGAGTGTTTTCTGTTTATCTTCTTAATTTTTAAGCATTGTTGTATTGTTTTCATTCATCATCCCGTCACAGCAAGGTACATTAGATTGTAAAGCAATCTAGAATGTTAGGGGCTTGCTGCTGTTTTCCTTATAGGCGCTCGTGCGTGCCACAGTGAGTCAATGGAGGTGTCGGTATGCGCAGCGTCGCAATCCAGGTGCATTCACGTCTTTNCGCTCGTGCGTGCCACAGTGAGTCAATGGAGGTGTCGGTATGCGCAGCGTCGCAATCCAGGTGCATTCACGTCTTTTGTACTAATCGCTTAGTTTCCCATAGTTATTTCTTAATTCAACCGGAATCTTTGTTTTCATTGCACCCGGAGANTTTTGTACTAATCGCTTAGTTTCCCATAGTTATTTCTTAATTCAACCGGAATCTTTGTTTTCATTGCACCCGGAGATGCCACCCCTCCTTCCCCGGGAATAGCATCGCCCGGGGAAGCATTATTTTTCTTGTTAAATTCACGTGTCGCGGTGACACGTTTTTAGAACAGCTAAGCCCACCTGGCGGGCGCTATTTGCCAAGGTATACTTATGTGTTCACAATGAGGTAAATGTAGAGTTTTCTATGTAAAGGAAAATATACGCGTGTAAGTAAACCACGTCGTATTATTTCTACGCACCGCCTCATTGGCATTTCGGGGCACGGGTCCCCTACAACCCGCTTCCAGATATTTCTTCACCAGCCTAAATTAGCACAATCTCTATAAAATTACATTTAACAGCAGTTTAAGGCATGTGGGTCAGCCTGAATAGGCCCACTACACTCCACAACACAGGTATCACGACGATTCCACGACCCTACAGCCATGAGAACATCGGCCACATCATCTTCACTCCGCCTGTCGACTGGGTCTGGCGCCTAAGTCGTGTTACCATCACCTTCATCAATCCATTCCCACCACGTTAACCTTAACAGTACTCAACACACTGTGTGAATTCACTGTAATCAGAATCTGTAACCTCAAAAGTTCTTAAAAGTATTTTTTNTAACAGTACTCAACACACTGTGTGAATTCACTGTAATCAGAATCTGTAACCTCAAAAGTTCTTAAAAGTATTTTTTTATGCCATAGATGCATTACGAAATTGTAATTGACAATTAATGGCATATCAACCTTTTATGTAAATACAATTTTCCCTATGATCAATTTCTCAAATAGTCCATTGGAATGACAGTAGTGTCGCTAGTGTTGATAGCTCATAAAATCTCATGCGCAGTGCACACACCAGGACTCGTCCACAGCCTGATGGAGAAACTCTTTTGTTCTGTTGACAATAGCAAAATTATGTTTGTATGACATGTGCAGTTATTCTGGCAAATAAATGGTACATACAAATTATTATTGTCGTGGGAATTTGGCTGGACCGATGTCAGTTGCTGTTATGTATAATATTAGCGAACATAGAATATAATTTCAATTCTAAGTTACGGTTGTCAAGGTCAAAGCACCAGTAGAACAGAGAACTTTACTGCAGGTTGTCCACCCACAGGGAAAAGGCAGGGAATTTCATGTGACAGGGAATTTTCACCTGTACATATCAGGGAAAACGTAAATAACTGCTATTCTGCAAAAGTTGTTTGTTGTGTGAATACTGGATAATGTAATAATGCAATTTTGGTTTTTAAGTTTGTGAACTGGCGATAATACATCTTTGCCAAGTGCCCTAGGGCCTATATGCACAAAGTAAAGTATTNGTTTTTAAGTTTGTGAACTGGCGATAATACATCTTTGCCAAGTGCCCTAGGGCCTATATGCACAAAGTAAAGTATTTGTGTGGTTGTAATGGGTGCTTGTGTAAAGTCAGGGGCATGTATCATGAGAACTGTCGATGGACTGAACAAAATATTGACCCTGCTTGATTCATTGATAGCATATTTGTTCTGTCAGAGGTGGAAAAATGTGGTATTGGAAGGTTTCTGTCTTGAACATACGTCGGGGAAAATGGGAAGATTCTGCCTGGAAAACGGGGAAAAGTCAGGGAATTCCAAAATGGAATTTCGGTGGACATCCTGTGTATACTTCCGGAACCAACCCATCCCTAGTAAAATCTTTATATAAATTATAATTTTATTTTGGGTCTTTTGATAAGTGAAATGTGAACAGATGTTACTTCACTACTTGGTCACGTTATTTGCTGTTGATATGACACAGAAAACAAACTCCGACCCATCTTTGGTCAGTGGTTTTTGATGTTATAACACTTTAAGTGAACTTATACGTTAGATTAAGCACTTAAGCATAAACTAAGGACTATGCAAAGCAGTTGCGTACAAAGGATTTCATTTTGGGATTGGCTGAACCTCAATTTCTGAAGTGAGCACTTCGCACAATAAGGAAAACTCCTTTCCCAAGGTAAAAAATATTATAATTTCCAGTGCCGACCAAAGGGAAACTTATTACAGTTGTTTATTTGAATTTTCAATTAATTTTCTATGATAGTTGACGTTGTTTATATTTTGACTTATTTGGGAGGGGCTGCAGACTCTTTAGCTCGTCCCATGGTACGCCTCTGATATAAAGTGATAAATACTGTGAGTTAGAGTTTGTTGTAAAGTACTACAATTGTCCGGTCTGTAGAGGAAAGTGTTGGTATTTTCTTCAATGGGAAATACAAAACTAACCCTTTATTAACATAGCTAATATTTTTTTGCTATTTGCTAGGGTCTTCATGCATGCTGTCTGTAAGAGGTTGTGACAGTGAGAGGTGTTATTTGTAGTCTTTGCATGTTATTACAGTGGTNCTTCATGCATGCTGTCTGTAAGAGGTTGTGACAGTGAGAGGTGTTATTTGTAGTCTTTGCATGTTATTACAGTGGTTAGCAGTGGTGCGAAGTATGAAATGGTTGCAGAATAGGTTTGCAGTATGGAAAGAAAAATACATTTGTGTGTTTCACATTTTGAGGGATCTAATGACTTGGTGATGTACGCTTGGGCTGGACCAAAATTAATGTAATGATCTATAAATGAATTAAAGTTTCATTACAAAATACTTCACTTTAAAGTATGTGACTTCTAATTCCTTTTAAAGATAAAGTTCATTTATTGCCTCCAACTCAAAATACCTTGTGGAATTGACGTTTCTTCATTCCCCCTACATCTGTCCATTTGGTTTTTTTTATTTGTTTCAGCTTGTTCTGGTTTGTTCCAGTTTATTTTATTTTGTTCCTTATTGTTCTGGTTCATTTTGTTTCAATGTTTGGACTTGCAAAATTTTAGATAAATAGTAATTTCAGGACAACTTTGTGTTGTTATTTTTTTTTTTACTGGTCTCTTAATAACTGTGTGGGCCTAATTTAATTCTCCCGTGCACCAAACTTGGAGCGCATTCATTATGGGTCATCACTGTCTCAAGGGTTGGTAGTCCTGAGCTGCAGGAAGAAGAGAGCCAGTTCCGTGTTGGGCATCATGGTAGTAATTTGAGTTATGTGCAGCTGCCACCAGCCAATTGTTTTTTTTTTTAAATTTGTTTTAGTAGAGTCCTCTAATGGTAATTTTTTTTTTTAGTAATTTTAATTTACCACAACATGCATTATTTGGTATGTTCAGGTTTGTTTTGGTTTGTCCTGATTCATTTTGATTTGGTATGGTTTATTTTGGTTCCAGTTCATTTCTGTTTGTTCTGATTCATTTTGGTTTTTTTCTGGTTTGTTCTGCTTTGTTTTGGTTGGTCATGGTACATTTCAGTTTGTTCTGGTTTGCATCACTTTGTTCTCGCTTGGCTAGTTTTGGTTTGTTCTGGCTAGTTTCAGTTTGTTCTGGTTAGTTTTGGTTGGTTCTGGTTCATTTCTGTGCACTTAGTTTTTCCGGTTTGCTTTGGTTTTTTGAGGTTTGCTTCATTTTTACATTTTCCCGTTTTTTCTGTTTGCAGGGCGGATCCTTGATTTAAGCGAATTAAGCAGCCGCTTAAGGCACCAAGCAAGAAGGGGGTCTAAGGTGCCATGAATCTGTTTCAGTATACAAGTCGAATCCATGAACAAATAAAGAAAACACTCGCTGGGCTAAGTTTTTCAAAGTAGACTTGAATATTGAATTATATTTATAAATAATATTCAAATAATAACTCTACTGAAAGGCACTATTTAAACACACTATAAATAAACATTTAACAACTAGCCAAACCCGTTACTGTGTCGTGGAAAAGGAAGGGGGCACAGAATATGATTACTCACTCCATCGCTCATTCCATAGTGAGAAGCAGAAGACACCCCTTTCAAAGATAAATAGACATATCCATTTCGCGCAAAAGGACACTATGACGACCGGTACGCACCTAATACCGTAACACTTATACGTCAAACTCTCACAGTGCTTTGCTTTCGTGTGACGTGGGTAAATGTGTGGTGTCTATTTTCATTGTTGTTTCAGATTGTTTTAATAATGATAAAAGTATTTCAAATGTAGGAATAAAAACTTGTGACTGTATTCAATTATGGACCCATACCAATATTCCAGAAAGTAGGAACCACAACTGCATAACAGTTTGATAATATTTTTACTTGCGCGGGGGGGAGGGGGAGAAACTTGCCAAAATATTGTCTTCTTCTACTTGAAAAATGTCAAGGACTGCCTCTGTTTGTGCAGTTCATTGTCATATTCCAATTCCAGTTCGTTTTGTTTCTTTTCCAGGTTCATTTTGGTTTCTCATCCAGGTTTGTTTTGGTTTCTTTTCTGGGTTCGTTCAGGTTTCATTATTGCGTTAATTTTGGTTTCTCCACGTTCATTTCGGTTTCCTAGGTTGATTGAGGTTTTTCCTCGTTCATTGTGGTTTTTCAGATTAATTTCTGTTTGTTTGAGTTCATTTAAGTTTGTTCTGGTTCATTCCAGTTAACTCCATTTGTTTCAGATTGTTCAGGGTTTTTCGGTTCTGTTTTGTTCCAATTTGTTTGTTCCATTTAATTTGTTCATTCTGATTCATGTGTTTCTGTTGGTTTTGCTTGATTTTTTTTGTTTCAATTCAGTCACATTTGGTTTATTTAATTTGATTTTTTGCACCGATTCATTGGTATAGGTTTTTTTCATTCAGTTTGTTCCGATACATTTGTTTTGGTCTGTTTTGTAAATTTTTTTTTTTCCAGTTAATTTATTTTAGTTTATTATTTTCAATTTGTTAATTTCGGTTTGTTTGTTCTTTAGAATCATTCTTTGTTTTGGTTGATTTGTTCTCTCACAGCACATTTTTTGTGTTTGTAGTTTCTGCTTTTGTAACTATTGATTGATTGTTGTTAAAAGTAGTGAATTTGAGTTCGTTGCCTGATGAGAAAACACGTTTTTTTGTGTTGTGTGTGTGAGTGTGAGGGGTGGGGGACCTGGTAGACAATGCTGATGGTGGGTTGGTGTTGGTGTTCATTCTTTTCTGTACTATTGTATACCATTTTTTTCTCCATTTCCATTTGACTTCATCTTCATGAGTGACAAACACCTAGTTATTAAGTGCTTCTAGAATCTCTTTCTTGAGTCTACTAAGTGTTAATCGTTACTGGAATGTTTCGCAAATTTCGAAAACATGTAAAAACTTAGGAAGTAGTACTGTCGTAAGTGTGTAGAAGCACGCCTGCTGGTAAGTGTGGGTGTTGACACCTAGCGTGGGTTTGACATGGTGTTGTTGTGTTGGCAGGCGTGAGGGCGGGCTGGCAGTGCTCGGACTGCCGGTTGTGCCAAGTGTGCCACATGGCGGACGACGATGCGAAGGTGATGGTGTGCGACGTGTGCGACAAGGGCTATCACAATACCTGCCTGCGCCCCATTGTAACCTCCATCCCCAAGTACGGCTGGAAATGCAAGGTAACCATGATCCTGTAGTAGGTTTGTAAGGAAGTTTCCTGTTAAAACTGCTTTTACACAACATAAAATGGATTTCGTATAAGGCCTCGCATGAGAAATATCATGTTAGACTATTTGGGAAAATTCCCATAAGAAATTAATCCACAGACAAAACTTATAGAAAAATACATACTTGCATAAGAAAAGTTTATGTCCTCAGANCTTCATGCATGCTGTCTGTAAGAGGTTGTGACAGTGAGAGGTGTTATTTGTAGTCTTTGCATGTTATTACAGTGGTAAGCGGTGGTGGGAAGGATGAAATGGTTGCAGAATAGATTTGCAGCATGGAAAGAAAAATACATTTGTGTGTTTCACATTTTGAGGGATCTAATGACTTGGTGATGTACGCTTGGGCTGGACCAAAATTAATGTAGTGATCTATAAATGCATTAAAGTTTCATTACAAAATACTTCACTTTAAAGGACGTGACTTCTAATTTCTTTTAAAGATAAAGTTCATTTATTGCCTCCAACTCAAAATACCTTGTGGAATTGACATTTCTTCATTCCCCCTACATCTGTCCATTTGGTTTTTTTTATTTGTTTCAGCTTGTTCTGGTTTGTTCCAGTTTATTTTATTTTGTTCCTCATTGTTCTGGTTTATTTTGTTTCAATGTTTGGACTTAAGTGATCTTGTTTTTATGGAGTTGCCAAATTTTAGATAAATAGTAATTTCACTACAACTTCGTGTTGTTCTTTTTTTTTTTTTTTACTGGCCTCTTAATAACTATGTGGGCCTAATTTAAATCTCCTGTGCCCTGAACTTGGTGTGCATTCATTATGGGTCATCACTGTCTCAAGGGTTGGTAGTCTGAGCTGCAGAAAGAAGAGAGCCAGTTCCGTGTTGGGCATCATGGTAGTAATTTGAGTTATGTGCAACTGCCACCAGCCAATTGTTTTTTTTTTTTAATTTGTTTTAGTAGAGTCCTCTAATAGCAATTTAATTTTTTAGTAATTTGAATTTACCACAACATGCATTATTTGGTATGTTCAGGTTTGTTTTGGTTTGTCCTGATTCATTTTGATTTGGTATGGTTTATTTTGGTTCCAGTTCATTTCTGTTTGTTCTGATTCATTTTGGTTTTTTTCTGGTTTGTTCTGCTTTGTTTTGGTTGGTCATGGTACATTTCAGTTTGTTCTGGTTTGCTTCACTTTGTTCTTGCTTGGCTAGTTTTGGTTTGTTCTGGCTAGTTTCATTTTGTTCTGGTTAGTTTTGGTTGGTTCTGGTTCATTTCTGTGCACTTACTTTTTCCGGTTTGTTTTGTTTTTCTTTGAGGTTTGCTTAATTTTTACATTTTCCCGGTTTTTCTGTTTGCAGGGCGGATCCTTGATTTAAGCGAATTAAGCAGCCGCTTAGGGCGCCAAGCAAAAAGGGGGTCTAAGGTGCCCTGAGTATGTTTCAGTATACAAGTCGAATCCATGAACAAATAAAGAAAACACTTGTTGGGCTAAGTTTTTCAAAGTAGACTTGAATATTGAATTATAATTATAAATAATATTAAAATAATTTTACTAAAAGGCACTATTTAAACCCACTAAAAATTAACATTTAACAACTAGCCAAACCCGTTACTGTGTCGTGGAAAAGGAAGGGGGCACAGAATATGACTACTCACTCCATCGCTCCTTCCATAGTGAGAAGCAGAAGACACCCCTTTCAAAGATAAATAGACACATCCATTTCGCGCTAAACGACACTACGACCGGTACGCACCTAATACCGTAGCACTTATACGTCAAACTCTCACAGAGTTTTGCTTTCATGTGACGTGGAAGTAAATGTGTGGTGTCTATTTTCATTGTTGTTTCATATTGTTTTAATAATGATAAAAGTATTTCAAATTTAGGAATAAAAACTTGTGACTGTATTCAATTATGGACCCATACCAATATTCCAGAAAGTAGGAACCACAACTGCATAACAGTTTGATAATATTTTTACTTGGAGGGAGGTGGGGGAGAAACTTGCCAATATTGTCTTCTTCTACTTGAAAAATGTCAAGGACTGCCTCTGTCTGTTTGTGCAGTTCATTGTCATATTCCAATTCCAGTTCTTTTGTTTCTTTTCCAGGTTCATTTTGATTTCTTTTCCAGGTTCTTGTTGGTTCCTTTTCCAGGTACATTTTGGTTTCTTTTCCTGGTTCGTTTTGGTTTCTCGTCCAGGTTTGTTTTGATTTCTTTTCCTGGTTTGTTTTGGTTTCTTTTCTGGGTTCGTTCAGGTTTCTTTATCGGGTTAATTTTGGTTTCTCCGTGTTCATTTCGGTTTCCTATGTTGATTGAGGTTTTTCAGATTCATTTCTGTTTGTTTGGGTTCATTTAAGTTTGTTCTGGTTCATTCCAGTTAAATTCCATTTGTTTCAGATTGTTCAGGGTTTTGCAGTTCTGTTTTGTTCCATTTTGCTACTTGGTTTGTTCCATTTAATTTGTTCATTCTGATTCCTGTGTTTCTGTTGGTTTTGCTTGATGTTTTTGTTTCAATTCAGTCATATTTGGTTTATTTAATTTGATTTTTTGCACTGATTCATTGGTATAGGTTTGTTTTATTCAGTTTGTTCCAATACATCGTTTTGGTTTGTATCGTAAAAAAAATTTTTCTCCAGTTTATTTATTTTAGTTCATTATTTTCAATTTGTTAATTTCCGTTTGTTTGTTCTTTAGAATCATTCTTTGTTTTGGTTGATTTGTTCTTTCTCACAGCACATTTTTTGTGTTTGTAGTTTCTGCTTTTGTAACTATTGATTGATTGTTGTTAAAAGTAATGAATTTGAGTTTGTTTCCTGATAAGAAAACACATTTTTTTGTGTTGTGTGTGTGAGTGTGAGGGGTGGGGGACCTGGTAGACAATGCTGATGGTGGGTTGGTGTTGGTGTTCATTCTTTTCTGTACTATTGTATACCATTTTTTTCTCCATTTCCATTTGACTTCATCTTCATGAGTGACAAACACCTAGTTATTAAGTGCTTCTAGAATCTCTTTCTTGAGTCTACTAAGTGTTAATCGTTACTGGAATGTTTCGCAAATTTCGAAAACATGTAAAAACTTAGGAAGTAGTACTGTCGTAAGTGTGTAGAAGCACGCCTGCTGGTAAGTGTGGGTGTTGACACCTAGCGTGGGTTTGACATGGTGTTGTTGTGTTGGCAGGCGTGAGGGCGGGCTGGCAGTGCTCGGACTGCCGGTTGTGCCAAGTGTGCCACATGGCGGACGACGATGCGAAGGTGATGGTGTGCGACGTGTGCGACAAGGGCTATCACAATACCTGCCTGCGCCCCATTGTAACCTCCATCCCCAAGTACGGCTGGAAATGCAAGGTAACCATGATCCTGTAGTAGGTTTGTAAGGAAGTTTCCTGTTAAAACTGCTTTTACACAACATAAAATGGATTTCGTATAAGGCCTCGCATGAGAAATCTCATGTTAGACTATTTGGGAAAATCCCCATAAGAAATTAATCCACAGACAAAACTTATAGAAAAATACATACTTGCATAAGAAAAGTTTATGTCCTCAGAATGGTCATAATTTTAATAATTAAATCTCGTAAACACGTGCTGTTTTAAAAGTAATTGCTATTAAATAGAACAGGATAGCTCTTGTACTAGTTCAACAATGTGAAAACACTATCTGAACGTCACTTGATTTTTAGAATAACATTTTTAAGTGTTTTGACATGCAATATTTTTTGCCTGGTTCGTCTTTGGACGGCTGTATTCTCTGCTCATCTCCTTCCTCTCTGCTTGACATATAGTTCGTCACATAACTAGGAGAGAGTGACCAATACAATCACTCATTTTGTGCTAAACTCTCCTGAAAATAGTACATGCTCTGTCCTGCTTTTGTACGAGATCTGCGCACGAGATATTCTTGCATAAGATGTAGCATGAGAATGCCAACTTGCATGCATTTTGCATGTATCTTGCATCATGTAAAAACTGCTCAAGGGGGAGGGATCCCCTTCATCTTCGATTTACGTATATTCCTCCAAAACTTAATTTCCATTTTCACTATTTAAAAACAAAGTATTGTCGTGGCACAGGGAACATCGTAACAGATATTCCAAAATCCAAATTTTTTCTCCCATTACTCATTTCAGGTGTATTAACAATCAAAGGTGGCTTCATTGTTTAGTAATTTTTGTCCTGCATCGGAAAATACGGATATAACTAAAACCATACAAACTTTAAAAATTCAGTTAAAAAGTTTGGTTTTTAACTGTCCAGTCACAAAATGTTATTNGTAACTAAAACCATACAAACTTTAAAAATTCAGTTAAAAAGTTTGGTTTTTAACTGTCCAGTCACAAAATGTTATTACGATTTTTGTAAAATAAGTACCGTATAAATCTGATTCCTCTACTATAATTGATTTCTTGATTAGGAAGCCCTGTAGATTTTGCAGTTCATCTAGTTTTAATGTATAGTTTAACCCTTTTGGCAAGTTTTTTTAGTTTTAAGTTAAAAGATTTGTGTCACTTAAAAAACATATTAAGGAAGTTTCAGTTTAAATATGGTTGGAAACTAGTAGGCTGTTAGTAATTCTTAAAAGTATAAAAGGTTTGTTCTTGTAGGTGTAAACACACCACTAGTGTACGATGCATTTCTAAATGTGGATGCCCTGTTGAGGCATGACAATGGCTGGGCAAGAATGTGGTAAGTGATATCTGACTGCGGTTCACCAGAAGCTGTGTACTGCTTGGTGAATGGCTTTGTTGTCCCAGGGAGCGGTGGTGTAGTGGTCAGACTACTCTCCTCGCACCTAGGCGAACAAGGTTCAATTCCCGGCGGGGTCGCTCCCAGATTTTCATATATGGAAATTGTGCTGAATGATGCCATTTCCCGCATCCTTGGTTCCCAGCACTTCTTCATACTCGCCTCGCCTCGCCTCGCCTCGCCTCGCCTCGCCAAATCTCAAGATCTCAATGTTAAGAGACTACAAAATCTCTCCACTACGCCCAGCTGTGTGGAAAAATTTATGAGACCGTTGGTTTGTTCCTAACCAACTTGCGAGTATTTTTCACTTTTAAGACAGATTGAATAGTGACAGAATTGTTTTAATGTGGGTTTTGTGCACAGTATTGCCGGGTGTGCAGTGACTGCGGCTCGCGCACTCCTGGCTCGGGCCACTCGTCGCGCTGGCACGCCCACTACACGGTGTGCGACTCGTGCTACCAGCAACGCAATAAGGGTTTCTCCTGTCCACTATGCAGGCGGGCATACCGGGCTGCTGCCTACAGGGAGATGGTGCGCTGTGATCTCTGTCGCAAGTGAGTGCACGTTTCTCTTCCTGGCTGTAGGAGGCACTTAATAAGGGTTAAGGGGTATATAACTTTAGCCATTTACATAGTATTAACCTGATTGGCACCCAATTCTCAGGTGTTGCAATCATGTAATATGTATTTTGATGTGCGCTGTACTTGTGTCAAGAATGCTCCTCGCAACCAGTGAACAGAGTATTTTTTAGTACCAGGTTTGTAAGACTGCGTGGAACTATTGTGTTCTGTGTTATGTGAAACGCATGCATTAAAGAAACACATAACTCCAGGCAGTAGTATATACCCATGGAACTATTTCTCTGGCAGCCATTCAAGATGGTATTTGTGCGTTTGTTGTGTGGGATATTTTCTCTGAAGGTCTTACCCCTGACAGTGTGCTATGTACTCAGTGTTCACCATTAACCATTCATAAATAATGTGTGCAGAAATGTTCACATATCAGATTACCCAGAAGGAAGGTGCTCAAAACACAGGATACTGCTTCTTTTCTGTGCACCGTACTGACCATAAGTATTCTACATTGCAGTATGTTTTCGATCATGGACACGGGGCCTGAACAAGTGAAGATGTATAGTGTTTGTTTGCATGTAAGGTGACTAAAAATAAGACAAACCTACAAGCTGTTTTGATCTAGTGGAAAAATTAAATTTCTCGGCAAATAATTTCGTTGTGTAATTTGTCAAGATTCATTTTATCATAACAATTTTTAATAAAGGTTTAACATTTTTTTCTGTCAAATAGTGATTGACAGAATTATTCAGTTGGATGAATCGATTTGTTTGGATCAGTTTAGTGAAACTGTTTACAAACAGAAAAAATTCGGAGATGTAATGGTATTCTTAAAATGTGACTTGTACCATTGTTATACTTAGACACTTTTTAACTGCTTTGTTTGCCACGAGAGGGTAGTAGTGTCGCAAAGATGGCACGAATGGGGGATGACCACGACTACTTGTCCCAAACAGAAACGATTCATTCAAAAGAATTGTTCATTTTGTTCTTTTCATTCTCATGCCATGCTGTTCTTAGAGTCACGACTCATTCACCATTTCAGGTATGTTATTTCTGCTTTTCGGCTCTTGTGGCACCTGTGTAGTCTTTCTGTTATTCTTTTAGTTAGCCCAATTGCTAGGAATTTTTATTTTATTTTCATGTAAGATTTTCTGTACTGGTGTGTGAACTATGAATTTCTGTACTACTACTCGACATTGTCAAGTATTAAGTTACAACACATAGCGCGTGCAGGCGTTATCTACAAAGTGAGACAGTAGTAACACTGTCTAGGCACAGGGCGACGAGAATGGACTGTATATATTGTTACAATAATGCCTGAGGGGCGTATCCGAGTTAGTGAGGGATGGAGGTCTTAATAAAAAAAAAAACTAAATTTGATAATTGTATTTATTCTCAATGCTACAAACAGTCAAACATCTGTTATTTACCAGTCTGAGTGTCCTATTAACTCTTATTAATCTTATTGAGCGCAATATTTAATTACCACCTCCATTTCAATGAAATGTCCCTTAAACTGCTCCAATTTTTTCCACATGTTTAGTTAAAACTGTTTATTTCCACTGTCCGAAATGTCTTTTCACTCACGCATCCAGTCCACAGTCTCACTCTTCACTGCACACAAGCTTGCTGACGCACTCTCGCCGATCGNTCGCCCAACTGTAGCTTAAGGTTGCACGAGATGCCAAACTCTCGGCTCTTAATCACTCTCCCTTCAGAGGTCCGCATGTGGTATTTATACTTGAGGTAGGTGCCATCTATAATGTTCTCGGCAATCCAAGTTGTTCTTGGAAAGGTAATCGTGATGACAATGACATTCCTGCATGATAAATAGAAAAATATGATCTCAGGATCGGCGAGGCGCAAGCTGCGATAAGAATTATTATGTCTGCTCGCTCTCTGTAACAGATACGTGGCCACCAACCTATCGCTCGCCCGATCATTTTAGACAGTCCTTTTACTTGCTGCCGCCATCATATAACTGCTGTCCTTCACTTCCACTCGCTCGCGCGGGATGCGAAGCAGCAAGCTGGTAATAATACTATATAGTTAATTACGGCGATGTTAAAATTATTGCGTACAACGAAACAACATGTGCGGATGCCATATTGCGCACAACTAACTCTTTGTTGTTCATTTGTCTGTTTCGATCAATATGGTGGACAAGATGACGTCCGCAAAGAGTGGGTGGGAAGAACAAATATAAAAGTTTGTTTACAATGCACTCCACATGAAATACACATGTCTAAGCAAACACAATGCTTTTTGTGAAGGTCTTTCCCCTTTCTTCCCGCCTTTTGTACAAGCTTAGATTACTCTTGACTCTCGATTCTTTTTACCAATGTATCTAACTTTCTGATTCTTTTATCGTCACCACCTTTAACGTTCTTTCAGCTCATCTTCTGCTTCTGAATCACTCAAAAGGATCTATTACTTTCGTTTTCGAGTTTGTTCACTCAATGATTATTTCATTTTGAATGAATCATTCATAATAATGAACTATGCATCACTACTTTCATAGCCGAGACAAATCAAATACAATATTGGTGAAGCAAAATCTTTGCTATAATATTAAAGTGAGAAGTACTGTTCTATCAGCACAGGAAACTTTTAAATGAGAAACTTGTTGCAAAGTGGTTTTCAGTTAGTATGTAGAGAGTACACCTCAATAGCACTAAAATCGAAAGAAGGTACATTTTCTAGGTTTATCCCTGTATATTTTCTGTTTTTAAAAGTCAATCTACAAGACAAACCACACACAGCATCACACAACAAAGATTTTATTTCCTGCTACAGCACCAGAGTTGTGAGAAGCCCACCACCTTCAAGCAATAGCTCACAACTTGGGCACTGGGAATTAGCTCATCTATTTACAACAAAATCCAGGCAGTCCTCGGGCCTCAACATAGATAATCACACCTGCAAACCATACTCATCAACTATACCAGCAAATTTTCAATCTTCTCGCCACACCTGAGTTTGACAACTGTCCACTAGGTTTACTACCAACTGCGCCCTTCCACCATATTGCAGTGTCCTACAATTTGCCACCTGATGAAGCTGGCCTAGTCAGCGAAACGTTGCGATACTGCAACCGTGTGAAAAATGTGTTGTCCTTTTGTGTGTGTGTGCGCGCCTGTTGACAAGTACGACTGAGAGTACTTGAATTTCTGTTTTTTTTATATATTTTTGTTATCAGAGCGCCTTACTTGTAACCTTAACTCAGATAATTTTAATTTTTAATATTTTCAATTAATTAATGTAAGTTTTAAGTAACGTGAGATTTCAAGGCCTTGATTAGTTACTACTGTCTTGAAAGATTATAACTAATCCATTCTCCTAGTTACCTCTGGAAATATGCAGTGTACACACATTGTGTAGGTTCGTCCACGGGACGTGCGACGCGGAGGCGGACTTGTTGACTTACCAGCGTAAGAAAGAGGCCAATCCTGAATATGAGTACATTTGTCCGATGTGCAAGAGTGTCACTCAAGCAGGAAGACAGATGTTGCTCAAGAGGAAAGACAGTGAGTGCTTGGTTACAGTTTATGTGAGTGAGTTGGTCCGTTGGGAGAGGTGATCAGAAAATGTGCAAGCAGAACTTCGCAAATTCAGGGGTTTCAGTTTATGTTAGCACACATCAAGGTGGGCATTTTAACTACTAGTAGGTTGTGTGACATCATCTTCGGGGTAAATTTTTTTTTTTTTTGTGTTGAGTTGTAATGTGATGCCTAAAGAATTTTTAAAAATATTTTTTACGTGCATGTTTTGCATGAAGTTCAGCTTAAATCATCTCTGGCATAAAAAATGCTTTCTATTTGAGGTAATAATTTGATTTACAGTGGAAACTCAATCCATCAAGCACGGATGGATCGAAAGTCCGTGTCCACAGAAAATTTTCTGTGGTCCCGACAAAATTCCTATTTAAATAATGCTAAACAAGTTGGTGCTTGCCAAACTCAAAATTTAATTTTTGCTGCATCGATCAAACAAAATTTTCTGTAGCATTGCCGAATATTACATGCTCTTCGATAATTAAATAACGAAGTAGTCACAAAAATGTGTAAGTATCAACTGTAGTCACCAAGGCTTACAAAGTCGGTATACAGTACTTTATGTACACATGCACAATTAATACTAATAGATAACACAAATAAAATAAATTTTCAACACACATTATTTTTTTTTACGTCATTGCCTTGCATTTAATCCTATTTATGTAATTTATCACTTCCGAAATAACCTGTTGTTGATTCCGTCACAATGTCACACTTAACTCGTACTTTGTAACAAAAAATTTTAATAATAACAATGGATGTCTCAGACTACATGTCATGTATTTAGAAAGCAACGAAATACAAAAAATAACTGAAAAATGTGGAAATACAGTACATGTATGTATGAAATATGCCCATTCATGCATTATTCTGCAGGTTGGGCATTTAAAGTACAGACCCTCCAGGTCTCTGGCTTTGTCTTGCCATCCTAGGCAAAGGTTATGAAAAGTGCGTAAGTACTCGTGACAGGCTATCCTGTACACGCCCCTTCCCGGACAGTCGGCTTGGTCGCAATGGCTGTGTCTATCCCTGTAGTTCAGACATCAGTATTCTAGTCCCTGGGAGTCTCTCTCCTTGTCTTCCCAACCCAGACAATTGTAATGAAAAGTTGCATCGCAATGTACGCAGGTTATGATGTAGCGTCCTACGCTAGGGCATACCTCTATGGCGTAGACCTGGCCGTCTGTGTTGACTATGCTCTCAGTTGTGGCCATTCTGGTGCCGTTAACTGGAATTGGGCGCCATGGGGTGTTTAAATCTGACTCCCTGAAGTCAAGTAAGTGGTGTTTCTGTGGGGGCTCAAAGGGGCTTTTCTCAGGGGCTTACCGGTCTGAAAAAAGGTGGCTGATGGCCGGTATCTTCTCAATGGCTCCACGTTGACCTGACGCTCGTCCTTAGTATGCATGGCAGTTGGTGGGTGGCGCCAAGGTTCTTCCCCCTTGGGCGACAGTGAAGTGGTCGCCACTTGTACGGGGTTTTTCCTAGGGCCTACGTTGCTGGGTTTGGCCACTTTTATAATAGAGCGCTGTGCCTTAGGAAGCGCGCTTGCGAGCGATGGGCGAGTGGGTACCCTCGTAGGGGTATAGGCGGGTATGACGTTTAGTGGTCTGACCATACTCGTGAAGTGGGCCGAGTGACGGTAGGCGGCTTCTTCGGCGACGTTGGAGGCAGCGGAGAAACTGCACGTGGCATGTGCCAGATGAGGTTCAAGGTTGAGCTGGACAAGGTGGATGCGGACCCTCTCTGACGTGCAGTCTCCTCCGTCCAGGTGTATACCTGGTTGACACCTCAGCCACTACTCTTCAGAACCCCAGTCTGAGCTAGCCCCTGCTTGGCAGCTTTGCCCCGCCTAGTCGTATGGTCAGGCATACAGGGAGGTGATAGACCAGATAGGCAGATAGTGGGTGGCCAGTAAGGGGTAGACACGGCCTGATGGAGAGTAGGGTTGTGGGGTAGGGTAGGTGGCCTGGCTTCTGGCCTTCAGTCTAGTGGCTTGGTGAGCAGGATGTCGCTGGCAGACCCAAGTACCAAACTGAGGGTTACGATAGCAGGTTTAGGGGCAACCACTCCCTTGGCTCCCTGGCGAGCGAGACGTCTCTGGCAGACCCAGGTGTCACGTAGAACGGGGCACCTCAGGGGTTGGCCTATCATTTCCAGCAGGTGACCTGGGTAACGAGACGTCGCTGGCACACCCAGGCACTTACAGGAAGGGCGATAGTCCAAATGACAACTGTGCTGTCGCCCAGGAAGACAAGCTTCCTAAGCTGCACTTCGAGACAGTTCCCAAACGTTGAGGATGTGGATTTGGCTCGTGACTATCCCTGTAAGCGTCTTGCTGGGAGTGGTCACGAAACAGGAAATAGCGGGAGCAAGGTTTAGAAAGAATAGAGTGCTGGAAGAGACAACTCAACCAAGTCAGATTTATACCTGTTTTATTGATTGCTCAATCAAACACGCATAAACCAACCTGTACCCTGAATAGGGTCTGAAGGGCCGATCCTAGGTTGCCAACCAGTAATTGACTTAGTCTCGGAAGACGCGGTAGCACAGGGAGTGAGAGCGACCCTAAGTCAGCGGTACTCAAATTCGAGTTAGCTGCGGTTGAGCTACGAGGTTGCTGGAAGCACGGCAGGCTTGGGTGTGCTGGCGAGCAGCGAGGCCGCATCGTGCAGAGTAGAACTCTCGACAGTGCTGCGAGTGGCAGTGACTACTAAAGGAAGTCGGTTGACTCTCTGGCATAGTGACGTTCTGCGAATGTAGATGCAGTGTCTGATGGCTCTCAGGTAGATTAACGACGTTCTACTGAACTGGTGCGAGACAGCCTCTCGGTGTGCACTTGGGCAGAGTGATATTCTGTAGATGACTGATGCGAGACAACCTCGACCTGGGGACTGAGAATCATATTTATACGCGGTGCACATGGTCAGCAGGGGGGTTGCGGGGTGTGGTGGGAGAGAAAATACAGAGAGACGAGATGTAGAGAGAGTGGCGGCGGTGAGCTAGCGGAGATGGCCGAAGCTGGCGGCGAGTTCTCAATTTGCGGCCAAAGACTTGAAGGGGTAGAGAGCGGTGACGTGATACGAAGCGGGTTGCAGCACAGTAGGCGGCAACAGCTGGGCAAGCCACCCTGGGCTTGAAGGCGTGCTGTGACGTGCACGGCATAACGGCTCTTCTTAGGAGGCAGCTGTGGCGAGGCTAGATGAGAGAATGACGTCGCTCGTGGCATGTCAACCCGCTGTTCACCTCTGTACTATTACCCCGTATGCCTCGCCACAAGGCTGTGTGTGATAAAGCAGCCAAACAACGTCTAACTCTTGTTGGAGGCTTGGAGTGTTGTGAACAGTGTGCCAGCCAAGTCTACACTTGGAAGATCGTGGGAAGCTGCTTGGCAGAAGGGAACCACCATCTGCTCTACTGGAGGAAACCGAAGCTTGCGTTGGCACGTGCTATTTCACCTCTGCCTCCCACACCACCGAAGAAGCCAGTAGTTCCAAGTTGGCCTTCTGTCACAGATAAGATGATCAGACGCCTGAACTTGGCACCTAGCGACACCCCATCACGAGTACCAACTAGACCTATGCTCACCAGCACACCTTCTCATGTTCAACGCACCGTGATAGAGGTTCCAAAACTTGCCAACTCCACCTCTAATAGAAACCCCGTCAAGTTGACGATGCCTGCTTCCCAGCCACCTGACGGAGGGGGTGGGGGAACAATGATGCCGGTCAACACTCGAAGCACCCATTAGGTAGGGCGTCAATTTATTATTGACCTGTTCTTTTTTCGTGTACATTCATTATATAATCTGAAGTATTTGATTCTAATTTAGTTAGGATGTGCTAAATCATTTGAGCTGGCACATACAGTATGTTGTGGCCTATAAAATTTTTGTAAATAGTTTTATCCTTTTTTTTTTTTTTTTATTATTTCCTTAATTTGCCTTGCCAGTTATAAAATTTTTTTAAATATTCCCAAGAGGTTGAAATAAAGTATATTTTCAAGCCATTAATATGTCTTCAAAGTTTTTGAGTCCAATGTGTGTATTTGTTGTTTCAATACTCCCAAAATGTAATAGTTTAACCACTTCCATTGCTGATAGTGTGGAAATGTTTTTGCTACTGTAGGTACAGAAGATGGTATGGATTCTAGTCACTCAGCATCTCAGGAGTCTCTGATAATCGCTGAAGATTCTAACATGGAGATGGAAACCAGTACGCCTGAAAAGGTAACAGTGTGAATGTGGCACAACAGATTGACAAAACGTTGCAAAAGCCTGACATTTTTCTGGCTGGAGGGCTCAACTGGGGCAAAAGTTATAGGAACTAACAATCATGTCTTTCAAATCCCTGGAAGTTATATTCTTAAACAGTAGATGCAATCTGGTGTTATTTTTTCAGATATTGTTACACATAACTAGTAAAGTGTAGATTCCAAAATTTGATTTAATTCGGACCAGATTCTGTTATAGTACTCGTTGATTCTCAGTTATCAATTCGATTCTCGATTCTGCTGAAATTTTATTGTGTAGCCAAAGTAGCTGAAAGTAAATCAATAGTAAAAATATTTAACTGACAGAAAAGGCCAGATGCGTTGATATCCTAAAGCACCAAATTTTTGATTATTTGTTTTCAGTCACATACGACCTGTTTAGTAGACCTACAACAATCTTAATTGCAGCATAACTAAAATAGGTAGGACTATGCTTTGTATGTATCTCCCTAAAATATTTTAATAGAAAGAAATTGTATATTCTTAACACTACTGTTATACATCTAAATAAAAAACAAAATTGTGTGATATTTAGCCATCCCTAAACGTGAATATTACCCAAACTAAAAATCTCAGAGCTAAAAGAATGTTACAATTTTTACAAACTTCATATTTAAACAAGGCTTACCTACAATATTGCACCATGAATAATACTACGCCAATACCATTACTGTGGTAACAAGATATCTGTGCAGATAAAGTTGTAAGTTACACATAGCCTCTATAAAGTAAACAAACGGTATGCACATGTTATTGAAATGCTCAATTGTGGAGTAATATTGAACATGAAAACATTTGTTCACTGTTTTCTTCTTTAAGGTATCTTCTACAGTGATAAATGTGTATGAAAATGGACACAAAATTTGGAAGTCATTTTTTCTAGAAAATTGCATATAATTGTGCACATTTTACTAAGAATAACTGTAGATCATCACTTATTATGGCGAAAATTCAATTTATTCAGTATTATTTACTTGCATTACCGTTGTAGAAAAGGTGTAACGTAGATTTGCTGAAAAAAATTGCAATTTGCATATTAAGTAAGACTGTCATGTTAACATTGTCAGTTTGTAAAAATAAAAAGAAAATACATGATTGGCCTAGAGCAGCCAATAAAAATTACCATAGCATTAAGCTGCTTCCCAAAAATAAAATAATTGTCCCTGTGGTAATGTATGAACTATTACATCACATATAATTGAAATATTAGAGGGTTCTATTTTTGGTGATTTTATATTGTAGCCTAAATGCCACTGCCAATAAAAAAGAACATGAAAAAATGTCACACTTTTTTAATACGTATATGCACTATGTGATGATGGCCAAATATTATTGTATTGTACCCAGTTCCCTTTACTTAGAAGTTCGGCTATGGTATTGCGTTGTAATTAATGTGAATGTACTATAAATTTGATTTAGGCAACACAGAAATATACTTTCTGGTAACAGATGTGGAACAACTTTAATTTTCGGAATCAAATGCTGAAAATCTTGATTCTACGATGCTGATTATTAGTGAAGAATCAGTAGTACCGAGAAATCGGAAAATCAAATCAACCCATCCCTAATAAAAACATAATTTTTAATGAACAGTTGAATTGGTTTACAGTTTCGTTGGAGGTGTAATTTCTTATGTTCTGTAATTTTATTACTTTAAAATTGTGTAACATTTAAGGTTGGCTCTAATAGAGTTAATGCTTCTCCTATGAGGTGGTTCAAGAGATAATGGCACCTAGACAAGCTGGGAAGCAGGCATCGTCGACTTGACTTGGTTTTTATTGGTTGTGGGGTTTGGTGCCTTGGGCGACTCAATGATGGCTCGCTGAGAATGGGGAGGAGTACTGGTCGGGGTAGGCCATGTCTGAGCTCTGGCGAGAGCGCAGCTGGGTTGGAGTTCCAGGTTTCTCCCTACCCTTCCTACTGCTGTGGGCCGATCGTTAGTTACAGGCTTCTTGGATGGCGTAGGGGGTGATGGCGCGAGGAACGGGCCACAGGAGCTTGAAGAAGGTGTTTCCGCCTTCGCTGGACGTGTTGGTAGTTTTACCCCTCTGGCGAGCTGCAGCCTCTCTCTTCCAGGAGTACACGCTGTTGACGCTCTGCTCGGCTTTTACCAGGCTTCCACCCAGACTAGCCTCTGCTTGGTCGCTTTATCCCGCACAGCCCTATGGCAAGGCATAAGTAAAAAATTGACTTATAGAGTGTTGCCATTTGTTTTCCTGAGGGGTGGGCACAGACTAATAGTATGAAGGAACAAGAGGGAGGGTTGGTAGGCCTGTTTATTAGGCTCTGGAAGTACGTTGGGTGGGCACAATGTCTCCGGCATACCCTAGCACTTTACAGAAGGGGAAAATAGTAGGGAGAAGTGTCGCTCTTGTGTTACTCAGCAATGCAGGCTGTCGCCATAGGATAGCGTCTCACAGAGACGGAGCTCCCTAGCAGGACGAGTATTGGCCTCCTGCAAGTACATGGGCTGGGCGGGACGTTGCCGGCCCACTCAAGCACTTACCGAAGGGGGCAACAGTCGGGAGGGACATCGTTCTGCAGAGCCGAGGCTCCCCGGAGGTAAGGAAGGATGATAGGGCGGCAACACGTGTGCCTGCTCCTGGAAGAGTGTTGGCGGACCACTCAAGCACTTACCGAAGGGGGAAACAGTCGGGAGGGACATCGTTCTGCAGAGCCGAGGCTCCCCGGAGGTAAGGAAGGATGATAGGGCGGCAACACGTGTGCCTGCTCCTGGAAGAGTGTTGGCGGACCACTCCGACGAAGTGGGAAACAGAAGGCAGAGTGTGAAGAATAGCAGCTGTTAGCAATAAACGGAGCCAATACGGAATATATCTGTTTATTGCTGAAACAAGTAAACACATATCCAGCCTGTACCCTGATTTTGGGCCTGACGGGTTGAACCTAAGGTTGCCGACAGAGGTTTCGCAGAGTCTCGGAAGACATGGTAGCATTGGGGGCGATGGTAACTTCAGGTGATCGGTACTCGAACTTGTAAGTAGTAAGAGCATGGCTAGAGCCATACTGTCATGAGGTGCTGAAGGGTCCGTTAAGCGGTCTGGCAGAGTATCGTTCTGCGACAGGTGTTGCACTAGGCAGGTAGATAGGGACGTTGGTAAGCTTCGGTCCGCGGCCGAGCAGAGTGACGTTCTGCAACAGAGGTGCGCGAGTCGGCCTCGAACTGAGGACTGCGGGTCCTAGTTATATACACTGAACATAGGGTCAGTGCAGGGGCACAGGGGGGCGGAGAGAGAGAAACAACGAGGTAGCAGTGGAGATGGCCGAAAGTGGCCTGCGTTCCGTTCTGCGACTGGAGGGGTAGGCGCACGCCGCATTGTCAAGCGAGTCGCCGACCAGCAGGCGGCAGGTTCTGGCTCGCTTGCTAACCTTGGCTCACAGCAGGGATTCCTGTGCCGTGTACATCATAATGCTCTTCTTAGGAGGGTGCCGCAGCTGTGGCGAGGCTAAATTGGGCTGACGATGTCGCCCATGGCATGTAAGAGTACATTCAGTATTTTTGACATGCACAAAAGGTGTGCACCTTAAGTGACCTTTAAAGTGTGTGTGATAAGTCTTGGGAAGTAATTTTACAGCATTTCTGATAAATATAATTTTTCTATCATTTAACTTCAGCAAATTAAGTTTAAGTAAAACAAGCATGCTTTAAACATTCACAGAAGTTAAGTTTTCAGACAGGTATTCCAATTTATGCTGTGGAGTATTGAAAACATTTACTTGGCGAGGGGGGGAGAGGTGAGCGTTTTCTTACTTCTTCTGCTTATTGGGAACCTGTGAATTCTTTTTGTAGTTTTCAGAAACTCCCTTTAATCATCGTCAGTTTGGTTTTATTTAAGTATAAAATGTTCTATAGTTATGATTTTAATTGTAAAGCATGTAGCTGTAATTTTGTTACAGATATTGTGATTCAGGAATTACACTAGTGTTTAGTGCTCTGCCTTCATGTAAATTGTACTTTGAGGATTATTATTTTTCGAGGTGTATTTTTCTGATTTATATATATATATATATATATATATGTGTGTGTATATATATGTATATATATGTATAAGTATATATATATAAATATTTATTTGGATTAGGTGAACTGGAAAGGTCTACATTTTATCAGAATATTGCCATACATAAACTGTATTTGTTCCAGGGGACATGTCTATTGCCTTTCCATGTGTCAGTTCCCAAACAAAGTTATACATGTCAAACCACAGAATGTATAGTTAGTTCCTTTTGTCTTTATTCATGTCTGCAGAGTCGAGACACGTACGACGATGGATCAGTGCGAGCCGTTGGCCTTGGCAAGGGCAAGCCGTTCTGTGCCAGCAAGATCGCCAAGAAGAAGCTTGGATTGAGCCCGGTGTCTGGCCGGCCAAAAGGGATTGGGAAAGGAGGGGTGGGGCTAGGCAAAGTTACTGGTTACCAGAAGCGTCAGCGCACCATCGACTTTGTGCGCAAGCGAACGCACAAGCCCAAGATGAGGGGTATTTTTGGTGTTCCAGGCTTGGGACTTCAGGTGTGTTTGTTTTGAATCCATTCTTTTTGCTAGTGTTTGTCATTGCCCTAACACTTAATGATATCTGCCTTTTATAATTAAAAATTGAAGATACAGTCAAACCTTGATGGTGCAGACACTCAGAGTTCCCCAAGTTTGTCTGTATGACCGAGTTGTCTGTGAACTGAAACAGCCAAAGTTTGACCCATGTGGCCCCTCCTAAACTTTAAAATGGTATTTAAACAACATAATTTGCTAACTGGTTACATAAAGTTATGTTCACGTGTCTCTGATGGAAAAATGATAGGGTTTTATTGATGAAATGGAAGTTTATGTACTAGGATAATGTATTCTGAGTAAAGTAATAACCCAGTAATGCAGAAAAGACTTCTGAGCGATTTACAATTAGTGAAAAGAACAGCAATGATTAACAAAAACAGCTGTGATGCAGTCCGTGTTCACATTACCCCGCCAAGAAATGAGACATTTTATATGGTTTCCTTTGAAGAGTTATAAATTGATTTAATAGGGTGATGCATTTTGAGCAAAACGGTACCCCAGTCACGTAGGAGAGACAACTGAGCAAGCTAAAATTAATGAAAAAACTGACCGCGATGTCGTGCATACAATGGCGAGACAGCCCATATTTCACATTTACCGCAATTAAATTATATATTTTATATTGTTTTCATTGATTAAAGATATATTATTTGAATGGGATGATGTATTCTGTGCAAAACGGCACCTCAGTTATGCAGAACAAACAATCGAGCGAGCTGAAATCAACAAAAAAGCAGCCTGCATTGCCGTGCATATGCCTAACAAAAACAGCTACAATTCGGCCGTGTTTACATTTTCCGCGAGCAAATGAAATGTTTTGCGTTTATAAAATAATAATATTTTAACACACAGACATTTTCCTTTCAAAACTGTGTGTATATCCAACAGATGCAAAAAAATATTTAATAAGGAAAACCAATGCGGTTACAATCTAGAATAAAACATTGTTTACACGATGTAATGAATAATCGAATTCAAGAAATTAGCACTTTCATATATATATATATATCTGTATATATATATATATATATATATATATGAAAGTGGTAATTTCTTGAATTTATATATATATATGTATGCTGCCACCAGACCTGAAGCTGAAATCCTGGTTCTTGTATATAAAAATCCTGTAAAATCCTGAAATCATTGGGTCAAATCCTGTAAAATCTTTGGAATTAAAAAAATTGGGTAATTAGAGGAAAAAAGTTGATATGAAGGGCGATTACATATTTAATATAATAGTTTTTGTTGGGAATGTACAAACCATGGTAATACTTTTCTCCACTCGCACTTTTACTTTTGTTTATACAGCGACTGCATCGGGGATAATTTCCGTTTCCTCTCCATTGTGATACCAATGCCCAACGCAAGACACAGTCACCGAATTCGGATTGCGTGCACATAAACGGCAATGCGCAGCAAAGGTTCTTTTCAATAATGGCCTTGGCTTTTGCATGCGTTCCTACAGCCAGTAACAGAAATATGTAGACAACTGTATACTCGCGCCAGTGAATAATTAAGCGAAATATTTTGGGCATACGCTATTGAAGCAATGGTGTATGTCCAAAATATTTTGCTTAATTATTCACCTCCATTGTAAGAATCTTTCAAACAAACGCGTCAGTGAAACTAACACACATCGCTGCGGGCGCTAGTGTCGCATGTATACAGCAGCCATTTCGAGTAAAGTGTTGTGTGCACGCACAATATCTTTGGTACGTGAAAAAAAAAAGAAGTGTGTTTATTTTTTACGTTTATCAACATACCGTATTTTATCGCATATAAGTCACACATTTTATAAAAAAAAAAAATATTGAAAACTCGGGGTGCGACTTATAAGTGAGAAAAATTCCTGCAGCCCTGCACTAACTTTTCATTTACTCCGAATCCATGACCCGCGGCTTGATTTCCAAACTCTTCAGCGAACAAAATCACTTTCATTATGAAACCTGTGGTGTATGTACATCGCTTTTCCATCAAGAAACTGTCGCACCTTTTTATTTTACTTGGTAGCTAAAGACACGTCGTTGGCTGATGTAATATGGTGCAATATAGGTAGAATGACACAAGTAATGCTGTGGCAACATGAGATAAACACCCGTGTTGCAACATTTCACCATAATTAATCAGAGATATCAAGGGTTCACTGTGTTAATTCAATTAAACATTTTTGCTATTAAATGTTTTAATATCAAATTTTTTGTGAAGCTAATTCGAGTTTTAATGGTGGTTATACATTTAAATGCGTAGTTGAATCATTATGCCTACGTTTTGCTACTTCAGTTGAAAAGGACAGACAGAGTGGTCAATGTTAGGTTGGCAATCCAATCGGTGGTAAATAAAAGTTTGAGAACCAGTATCGTATGGCTTCAAGTTACTGCACGTTACTAAAATATGCTGTACCTCCAGAGCTCATATATTAATTTTGCTTTATTTGGTCTTAGTTTTTTTGTGGAAGGGAACAAGAATTTTGGGGAGTATATTAATTGTGGATTCGTTGTGGCAGAGGCCGCAAGCAGACTCCACGCAAGCGAAGGCGGCAGAAGACGACCCAGGCATGGAGAACCGCCTGGTGCTGTGCTCCTCGAAGGACAAGTTTGTGCTGACACAGGACATATGTGTGATGTGTGGCGCGATAGGCATGGACCAGGAGGGTTGCCTTATATCATGTGCACAGTGTGGTCAGTGCTACCACCCCTACTGCATCAACGTGAAGGTTGGTACTTACTTGAAGGAAGTTTGGCGTGTATTTTCAGACTTTCAAGAAGCGTTGTCCATTCTCTAGAAATTAGTTTCATTTAACCTGTTGTTACTTTTTTGTTTTCTCACAGTTAAAATAATTTTGATATTAATAACTAATTTGGAAATATTTTTGTGGTGGTGCAGTTAGAGTAACTGTTTTGTGTATTATATTTTAATTGTATCGTACTTGGTGCTCTTATCAAAGTGGGTGATATTGGCTTTCATGTTAAGGGTAACATAACAAGTCTTACAAGAAGATTAAAATTTGTGGTTGTGACATACGTTGACGCGTGACGTCGTGACTGACGACGACGTCACTGTTGAGCAAGGTTTTGTGTGTTGGTCAGAGACACCGGCGATATGACTGTGCTGACTTTATTGGCTGCTCGCTGGACCCCGGCCGGTGTATAAGCTAGGGCGCGCGGCACAGTACAAAGTTTTCTGTTGTCTTAACTGTTTTTTGTGCTACGGATTTGCATGCAGCCACTGATTTACCTGTATTGGGCGTGGCCCTTGGGTAGCTCCTGACTCGGACACTGTTGCTGCTGGAGCCGACCGTAACTCGTGACCAGTGCTGATGGTAGCCCGCCGGAGGGCTGCTGATCCTGCGATGCTGGAACCATGGGTTCGCGATACCCAGTGGGACATGGAGCCCCTTACGGAAGTCGACGACGACTTGCTGCGGTTTGCTGGTGGCCTTGTAAGGGGACTGGGAGGTGAGGCCTCTCCAGTTGTCGGACGGCTTGAGCTCAGGCTGGGTTAAGACTCACGTTGGATTCAGAGGCAGTAGCTGCCTTCCTAGCTTGCTACTTCGCACCACTCCTAAGGGTGTATGGCATAGATGTAGGAACTAAGGTCTGCCACGCTAAGGAAGAGCAGGCGACGAAAGTCCCTGGGTAGGTGTAAAGCCAGCCGGGGTCGAGCCACTCAGAGTCATACCCGATTACTCCAACCTGTGACAGTTCAGCGCGGTGGTTAGAGCGGTGGGTTTACCCTGGATGTCTGACAGCAAGGTGGGTGTGGTCCAAAGGTGGGCAGACCTCCAGAACCAGTCTACCACTCCTTCCGGCGACAGTTTAGTGGTGGATGGAGTGAATTGGCTGGGCTGGTTGACTAACCGCCTTATGGACTGAGTTCCTAGTAGTTGGTACTCTACCGCACTGTACACCAGGTGCACAGTATAGGTGGGCGTCTAATGGGTGTGTTCACGACGTACGTGCGCTCGGTTAAGGGAGCCCACAGTCCTACTGTAGGTTCGGCAATTGGGTTGTAATGACGCGCTCACCTGCTTTTCCTGGTGGTCCGACGTCTACGGGGATACAAGTCGCAGTCTTCCTAGAATCTGTACTCACAGGTTCTATAGAAAATGTGTTTATTCCCTACTAACTCCGAACTAACAAGGACTGTAATGGAAGTAGACTACGATAAACCAGGTGAAGGAGAACTGCGTCTAAACTAGACAAGAGCTGATGCAGCTAGGTAGCTATGATACTAACTGACCTTAACTAACCCGATGCTTTTGTCCAGAAGGAATTCGGGTGTTACTACCAGAAGGGTTGGGGGGGGTTTCAAGGTAGTGAAGACTTCTTCGGGGGTTGCTTGTGAAGGTCTTGAAGATGTCTGGTAGGCAGCGGTGGTCCTACTGGAGGACGTCGATATCTGCAGAGAGCTCCAGCACATGAGGTGGTAGAGCGAGCTGCAGAGAACGAACTGCTGTTCTGCGGCTGTGCACGGACATATATTCCACCTGCCTGTGGGCTCTCTGTGTTGTAGGGGTGGTGGGGATGAGTTCCTTGTCCTGTGGGTGGAGCTGCGCGCTCTATTGCCATCTCCCAGTTTGTTGCGAAAGCAGGCATCTGTCATGCGGGGTTGCATCAGCGCGTGAGCTTAGGCACGTAGCTGGCCCGCTTGGCTGGCTTTTATCACACGTGGTGGGTTGGCGTGACATCTGACATACAGGCTGATTCTTCGTAACTACCCCCACGTCTAGGGGCATGCCTGTATTCTCTGATAGCTAGTCATTCAGGGTTCATTTTCCGCCTGGGGTGATGTGATAACACGTGAAGATGAGGCGAAGTCGTGTTTAAATAAAAGTCAGTATGCGTCACGCGTCAATGTAATAAGCGTGACTTTGATAACTCTTGTAAGAAACATTGGAAAGCAGGTAACCATGTTGTGATTGTCATTGTTTTCAAGCTTTTCACTTTGTTCTCTTGATTTACAGTTGATACTAGTTGGTTTTTAAAGTTTTTGCCATAGTTGTTGAGTACTTACGAAACATGTTTTTAATTTTTTGAGCTTCGTATATTTCTGGTTTTTGTATTTTAATTCTAAAATCGTGATGAAACTTATTTTGGCAACTGTTTTTTTATTAGAAATTTTTCCATTCCGTACCTATTCATTATCATCTGTGTGTAAAAATAAAACAAGTTATCTACCTCCTCTTTGCTGACTGGCCAGCTCAACTTAGTAAAATGCTGCCATATCCAGTCTTTCTTTTTCTCTCATTCTTTCCCTTCTCATCATTCATTATCCTCCACCGTGCTTTACTCTTCCCTGCTCTTGTGATCTGCTGACATGATCTGCATTCAAAAATGAAAAAAGTAGTATATTCCATGTAAATTGGTATACAAATATTAAATATGTCCTACGTATGTCATACATACAAATGTGAAAAAAAAAAAAAAACTGTATTTACCCCGTTGGTAGCCACTGTCTTTATAAAGTTTAACCCCCAAAAATTACTCTTCGGTTTAGTATGGCTTAGTATCAGGATTGGCTATATTATATATTTACCAATAGAGTTACAGTCTTAATACTAAAATTATGTGGTGTCAGTTCTTGACACACAGTTTTCTTGTCAAACGCACCACACAACTCTAACAAGGTCACACGAGCGATGGACTGTGTGGCAGTAATCTGCTACTATTCTTACACGTTTCTGTCTCTTAAGATTGCAGGAATTTTATCACGATTATCCGTTGCTCAAGTAAAAAGTACATAATAAGAAAACAAATTTTTCCTACCCAAATGGAACACTAGAAGGTTTTTTCACACCACATTACAACAAAATGTTTCTTTTACAGAAATATACTATTGAAATGCCAGGTTTTATTTACCGAACTTAAGCAATTTTATTTACCATTTTTCAGTGGTCCTTGGTATGCTGAACCTTAATTTTATTTCAGTATTATATAAATAATTTTGCTAAATTACATGCCAAAGTATTTTATATGGAGAAACCAATTTTTGTTGTAAAATAATTTTGGTGGTCATCTTATTTTTGATCTCCTATATTTGGGTATATAAATTTGAGGTATTGTCATACACACATACATAAATACATACATGTATGTGTGGGCAGGTGACGAAGGTTATCCTGCAGAAGGGCTGGCGGTGTCTGGACTGCACGGTGTGCGAAGGCTGTGGCCAGAGGAACGATGAGGCGCGACTCATCCTCTGCGACGACTGCGACATTTCCTACCACATCTACTGCATGGACCCACCCCTCGACTACGTTCCTCATGGCAACTGGAAGTGCAAATGGTATGTGTCCCAAAACTTAATTTGGTTTATGGTAGAAGTTCAGTTTTACTATTCTGTGTCAGTTGCATCATTTTTGTGTCATCTACACAATTCATTCTCCCATCTACCCATTTACATCTGTGTGGGCTGAATTGATGCTTGTACATCCAGTTAATGATTTCTGCTGACATTTGATTTTATTTAATGACTTTGTATCTTACTAGTTTTGTGTTCGCCCCCTGTTTGTCAAATGACATCTTGCTTCAGGCAGTGTGCTCTGCTTGCCATGATGGATATGTTACGCCTGTGTTCATGATAAACTTTGTGGCAACAATTGAATTGCCTTTCTGATATTTTACATTTCATTTTCCGAGTCCCTTCATTTCTCTATTGTGAGAATTTCCGAAGTGACGCAACAACATTCATCATTCCGTCCACCACTACCTCAGTTCCTACCCTCATTCCCTACCTCCGTCCATACTTCCATCTGTCCAACCATGCATCCCTACGTCTATCCCTCTGTCTGACAGTCACTCTGCCCCTTCATCCCTCTGTCCCTCCAACTTTATAGTTTTCTGACCATTCGTCCACCCAACCATCCATCCATTCATCCACCCACCCACCTGATCGTCTGTCCCTTTGTTCACTCCTCCGTTTCTGTGCTCCACGGCCCTCCGTCCCTCCCTCCATCCGTTCCTCCATCCACTCCTCCATCCACCTGCCCACCCATATCTTAGTCTGTCCATCCACCTGTCCCTCCTTCTGCAGGTCCACCCATTCCTCCATCCATATGCCAGCCCGTCCCTTCCTCCCTCTATCTGCTCGCCTGTCCCTCCATCTGCTCGCACGTGCCTCCATCTGCCCGTCCTGCCAGCACGTCCCGTCCTCCCTCCATCTACCGCCCATCCCTTCATCTGCTTGCTCGTCCCTTCATCTGCCTTCCCGTCCCTCCATCTGCCTTCCCATCCCTCTATCTGCCTTCCCTTCGCGTCCCTCCATCAGCCTTCCCATCTCCTTCCATCTGCCCGCCCGTCCATCTGCCCGCCCTGTCCCTTCCTCACTCCATCTGCCTGCCCAACCCTTCTCCCTCCATCTGCCCGCCCATCCCCATCTGTGTATGCCTGTCCCTCCATCTGTGTCTGCCTTTGCCTCCATCTTCCTGCCCATCCCTTCCTCCTTTTATCTG